>JBAMBK010000663.1:1822500-1842124 GCA_037043435.1 Drosophila suboccidentalis | reverse complement strand
AAATAAAGACATGAGGTCAACCAGGTAAACAATCGTCTCGTGTTAACGTCGCGCCAATTCTGAAGTTGTATCTGAAATTTGACAACAAATTGTCAGTCGAATTTTCGAGCAACAACAACAACAAAGTGAAATCATAAATTGTTATTTGTTTTTTGTTATTTGCTATTGTTGTTTTGTTGCTCGACTTATTAGATGGGATCAAGATACATTTGTCTGTCATTTGCAAGAACAGATTGGGTTAATTGACTGTTGTATTAATGGGTATGTTTGTGTGCGATTATCATGGGCATGTGCAATGTTTATGTCATGTAATTCATGATCAATTTTATCACAAAAAATGCCAAATCTGTTTACAGAGTATCTGCAAGTCGAGCACACTTCACTTGTTGATTCTCAAATGTGTTTCTATTTTGGATCAATGTCTGTATACACCTTAAACAGCTTGTAGGTGATAGAAATAGCATCTGTTCACTTTACAGGGTATCTGTCAGTCTAGCAATCTTCGCTTTTTCTTTCAGACAAGTGCAATTTCTGTAGAAATTTCACATAAACTAACTGAAAACTGCCAATAAGCGTTTATTCGCTTTACAGGGTATCTGCTAGTCGATCTTTTTTTTGTTAGACAGTTTATAATATGGTGCTTTTTTCACATATGCTTGTTTCCGACAATTTAAAACGAGTTTCAGTTTGCTTTACAGGGTATTTGTCTGTGCATCAATTTTCACTTGCTTTTTTTTTTTAGAATACTCTGAGCTTAAATTTGTTTCGCTTTCTTAAACATGTTAGTGTTTTTTCGCACAGTATTTTCCAACAATTAAATATATACTAGAAGTGTAGTATTTTTAGTATTTTTAAAAATATCACTTTTAAGCTGGAACTGCAATAAAATTGCATCATTTAAGCAAATCCCTTAGTTTAAATATAAGCACATACATACTTAGTATATTTCTGCGAAATGTGGCGAATGCGAAATACAAGCAAAAACCGGAACAGACCTGAACAAGTAGATATATACTGAGTATATCGTATATTGAAAAGATTTGTTGTGGGCACGCCAAATGTCATGATTCATTTTGTCGTGTTCATAAATAACTATTTAGTATTTATTCGTGGGGGAGGTTATTAAAATTAGCTCTAAAGCAAGCGGAAAATCAACTTGTAGGCAACGAACTATTTCAATCAGGTTGAGGACTTCTTCAAATTTAAATTTAACTCTGCTTTTCATATCTTTTTTTGTTGAAGTTGAAGCTTTTTTATGTCCTCGTCTTCTTTATTTCTTTTAATGGTCCGCCGTAAATTTGTTTTGAGTTGTACATGAAAAACACATCATAATCTAAAAGCAGCCACAACCCTTCAGTTTGTACGATTGTCAGACATCATTTTCACATTTTCACATTTTCCCAACTCTCCCCAGTTGAGTTTGTGTGAAAAGTACAAATTTGCATTGGGAAAATATCAAATTGCTAGTTGAACTTGTTTTTAGTTTATCTTAATAAATCGCTGATAAAAAAAATGTCACAATTTTATGGAATTTTAATTGCATGCGATATGTTATAATTTGATATGATTTATGAACACAAATCTTGCAGTTGAAATTTCGAAAAGTATCTCGAAGCAATTTGTATTAGAACAGAGAGACAGACAGACAGATAATGAATCTGCTTGTAGTCTATAGTTTATATGTATATATAGTAATGGCATATATGTACATATGTAGTATGCCCAATACCATATAGCATATAGCATATAAAATATAACATATGCCACACACATGCAACTAAATGTACAATTTGTGTTTTATTTATGAGTCTCTGATTATGCGTTTGCTGCTTGGCAACGTTATTGATAGATTCAATTCCCCCTGGGCGAGATACTTTCGAGGTACGAGTCGAGTCGATGTCGAGGAGTATTTCAAATACTTTTAGAGATAGCAGAGGTGCATGCTACAAGCAGAAGGTCTCTTGAGTTAATCAGCATGCCGGAAGTGGCTTCCAAATCTCAAGTTTGCTAAGAACTTTTCATTCAACGACAGTCGATGGCACTTATTTCGAAATTCTGTTCTAGAATTCGTATAAAAATTACTGAAATTGAAAATACATTTTAAGCTTTAACACTGATCAGTTAATTGAAATTTAAGTAAGCTTCGAATAAATTTAAAAATATTTACTTTATTACTCTTATATGGCGCACATTGAAATCGGTCGTTAAATTCGATTAAAGTCGACGAAAATATATAGAAATGATATGGAAATAAAAATAACTTTTATCTCTCTTTTTGATTAGTTAATTGAAATTAAACCTAAAGTATTGAACAGTTATTTAAAATGAAAGAAATCTTTGAAATAAATGGAAAATTTGAGTAACATTTGGTTTAATTTTTATGAAATTCCATGAAAAATTTTGAAACTAAGAAAATATGCAAATAAATAAATCTTGTATCTGACTTTTTTTTTTGGAAATAGAAACTGAATTATTGGTCAGTAAATTGAAATTAAATTAAACTTCGCATTAAATGGAAGTTTGAATTGCATTTACTTTAATTTTATGAAATTCCATGAAAATATTGAAATTAGAACAAATATAAAAATAAATAAAACGTGTATCTTACTTTTAATAAGCTTATTAAAATTGAAACTAAATTATTAATCAGTTAATTGCAATTGAACCCAAAAACATAAAGCTTCAATAAAATTTACATGTCAATACGAATTCAAATTCTGTTAGAATTTCAATTTCAATTAATAAGTTTCAATTTCAATCAAAAAACTATTAAAAAATTTATAAATTTAATTTACGTAATCAATTTCCATTACAATTTCAAGTTCATAAATTTCAACATCAATTAAGAAACTATTGAAAATATGTTAGCTTCAATTTGCGAGTGTTTAACGTAACGTAAGTGCCTACGTTATGCTCTAACGTTACGTTAACACTTTAATTAGACATTTCAAATTTCAATGCAATTTATATTTCAATTTCAGTTTCAAGTTCATGAACTTCAACTTCAATGACAGAAACAGTTAAAGATGTCGCACATGAATTGAGTTGAGATACAACTATGGAGGTGAATGGGGGTGGGAGATGGAGGGTGAAGGGAAAGAAGATGGGGAAGGGAAGGGGAAGGGGGTTGATTGCCAGCCGACGCCAGTTTTAATCAAAAATTAGCGTAATAAATAATCATAAAAAATGCATAAATGTCAAATTATAAATTTGTGAACATTTACGAGTGTTGTCTATGTGCGTGTGTGCGTGTGTGTGTGTGCGTGTGTGTCTGTTTGTGTGTCTGTTTGTGTGTATCTGTATCTGCAAGATTTGTATCTAAACGAAATATAAATGAAAATGAAACCGCTTGTAAAAATACAAATATGAGCAGAAATGGGTGTGACAACAACAACAACAACAACAACAGCGAGAACAACTTGAAAATCAATATACAGACAGACAACAATCCTCCCCCTCCCCCTCCCCCACCCACACTTGATGTAGGTCGTCAAAAATTGCAATTAGTTTATTTTGTCTGCATTTTTCGGGCAATTGAAACAATAAAAACAACAGCAACAACAACGAGAGCAACGGAGACAGACAGACACCGGCTAACGGTCACTTTTGCTTTCACGTCATCGCAAACACACACACACACACGCACACAAACACACACAGACAGACAGAGTAAGGGCGCATGTTCTGTCTGTGACCCCCCTCCCACCAACGCCCAACGTCTGCGTCGACGCTGCCAACGCTGCAGACAGACAATATTGACACTGACGCTAACGCCAACGCCAACGCTAGCGCCGACAGAGACTGCAGCGCCACGCCCCGCAGTCAGCTGCCCCCACATCAACTTGTATTTCCATTTCCATTCCGGAGCTTTCTACGCTACTAGAATCTACTACAGACGGTGAGTACTACGACTGCGACGTCGACGGCGAATGCTGCCGCTGTCGTCGCATTGCCTTTACCTTACCCAAGACCAAGAGCAAAGCACAATCGCGACTTGCTTCGCGCCAAATTGTGAAACTCGCGCTCTCTCGCTCACATTCCTATTTGCGTTTGCCGGTTCTGCGGTCGAGCTTTTTCTCTCACACGCTCGCTCACGTGCTCGTGTGCGCTCTCTTGAGTGCTTGAGCAGCTTTGAGTGGAGTCGTATTTGCGTTTGCTTGAGTGTTTTGCTTTTGTGTTTGAACTTTTGAGTGCAATTGACATACAATGTTGCGGCAGCATTTGTTGATAGCCCAAATGTTGTGCAACATTTCAGCAGAAATTTTAAGAGTTGTATTTAAAAAAAAAAGACGTAACGTAAAATAAATATATATGTTACGTTATTTCAACTGAGTTGCTAATTGCATTAAACATTCCATGCATTCTTAGTAAGAGAATGTTAGATATGTATGTAGTATGTATGTACATATGTATATATATATATAACCAACACACCTTGCTTCAACATTGTTAACTTTTCACTGTTATTCTAATGAAGTGCTAACGTGACTTTTCCAGTGAATTTGCACACATATGTATTTACTGCATTCCAGAACGCTTCCAATGTCGCCCAACTGAATAATTACTGTGGAACGCGACTCATTTTCGGACAGTTATGTGAGTTATTTATGCGACACATTCCACGAAACGAAAAAGAAACATAATTTTTCTCTTTTTTAGACTCCAATTGGCAATTCATCAATGCAAATGCATTTCCTGCTCTCTACCTCACGCAGTTCTTGTTCTCTTTTGCGCTCTCCCGCTCTTGCCCTCCACAGTCCACTTGCATTCCAAGCAGTTGTTGCTGCTATTCACTTGAAAGTCATGCCAAAGCTTACCTGCTATCTCGCTCGCACGTTGACTATTTTGTGAATGGTGCGCTGTTGTTGTTGTTGTTGTTGTTGCTTTTCGCAATTACAACATCGCTCAATTCGAATTCGCGTTCGAATGCAGCACGAGGTCAGCGCATAGAACGAAAGACTTTGGACACAAACTTTTTTCGCTGCCAGCGATGCGTGTAAGCTGCGACGCGCGCCTTTGCATGTGTGTGCGTGTGTGTGTTTGATTACGTCACTTCCTGTGTCAAGTTGGCTGTGTTGCATGCAAATGGCGCTTAAAAATCCATTGACTGTCGCACTTGCAATTTATGAATGAACATTTCAATTTTGTTTATTTTTTCTATTTGCTGCATTTACAAATCAGTGTGTGTGTGTGTGTGTGAGTGTGTGTGTGTGAGTGCATTCAACACTCACACACACACACTCAAATTGTTACGCTCACTGATTTAACTGCCTGTTTCATCTGTTCTGTTGCATGCGACAATTATATTATCAAACAACACTTATTTCTGTCAATTGTTTTCTTCTCTTTTTTTTGTGTGCAATTATTTAAATTATTTCTTGCATTTCTCATTATCTGAGTTTTGTAATTTTGCAATTAATTTGCCAATTGTCGTGTCATTTTAATTAAATTAACACAATGCCACAAACTGACATTGAAGCGATAACAGAAAACAATCAAATTAAATGTAGCTAAAAAAAAACCCGAATTGTTATCGATGCAATCGTTGCTGAAAATGAATCGATATTTTAACACAATCAATAAATAAGAATTAATTTGGATTTAAGTTTTTGTTGAAAGGTCAGTTGCTATGTCGATAAATTGGCAAAGTAATCGATAAACGTGATATCGATTAAAACGCCACATAAATTAATCGATATCGTTATCGTAAATTTTTGTCTTCACATCAAACTGCATTGCTGATAACCTATGAAAATATTGTAAATTAATTATGTGAAATGTAATCGATTAAACAAATAATCGATTGAACAACTTGAAAAATATTATTCGCTTTAAATGTGGATAGTCACAAAGTGGATGGGAATGTTGAAAGTTAGAAAATGTGATCCTTAAAATACCAAACTTCAAATAAAATCAATTTTTCATTATTAAAGGTTTAATCGAATAGTTTTAGTCGTATAAATTTATTCATCTGTATTAACTCATATAATTGCAGCACAAAATTAAAAAGCTCAAGCAATTCCTTAAAACTCGACAAACGAATATCAGAAATTTTAAAAGTTGATCGAATGATTTTATTAATTTCCTGTATATCATATTTAAAGCTCAGTTAAAAAGCTCCCCATAATACTTAAGCTCCAAGAAGTGAAGAACGAATACTTTACATTTAAGAATTGAATATTTGATAACTCAAAGGTTAATCGAATGATTTTATTCATGTATTTATTCTTACCTAAAAGCTCACACAAAAAGCTCTACGTAACTTTAAAGTTCAGAAAACTTGATTTGAATTTGAAATGAATGAATATTATGAATACATTCGTTCTGTTGTCGTGTGGGGGCGACGAGTTATCGAAATGCATTCATCGAAATCGAAACCGAAATCGAAATGGCAATGCAGGTCGCTATCTGATCGGTGGCATGCAACAGCGGGGGGCAATTCAATTCAATGGAATGGAATTGAATTGAATTGGAAAACTGTGTCACTGGGTTAACAATGTTGTTGTTGTTGCTGTTGTTATCGTTGTTGTTGTTGTTGGCGGTGTTAACGTGGCTCACATTGTTCACGTTTTGTCGGTCGGCCAATGGCCCAAGTCGGCAACGTGCCACCAAAGCTCTTGCCACGCAAACAGTTATTCAGCCTACCTCCTGCTCCACTCCCTCTCCTTCCCCTCTTACTCCCTCTCCTCTCCCTCTCTCTCTCTCGCTTGTTTTAAGCCGTTTCCCTTTGGGCCAAAATGGCCAATTAACTTATCTGATGCAGGCAAAAGACTCGCTGCGAAGCGTGTGGCAAGCATTGTTTTTGTTTGTGTTTTTGTTCTTGTCTACGATCCTCGCCTAGGCCACAACAGTTACACACACACACACACACACACACACACACACATGCACATATACATATGTACGTATGTATCCGCATTGTTGGCAAAGCAAAGCCGGCAACCGGTAATCGACTCTGGGCCAAGTTGTCGCTGGCTGCGTCGCGGTGTCTGCCACAGCAAGTTGCCAGCTGCACAGTGGGCAATTTACTCCATTTAGCAAAAGAAAACTTAAAAAACAGCATTTTAAAATGGTTTGCAATTTTGTTATTTTTAAAATTCAATTATTATTTTTTATTTTTTCTGTTTTTTATATTTTTTATATAAATTTGTGTTTTGTTTAAATTAAATCATTGTGCTTTAAAAAAATGCTAAGATTATTTAACCCATTTTCTGCCGCTGTTCGACTAGTCAAACAGCAAAATTTTTAATTTTCAGAGCGTTTTTTTATCGTATTCAAATCCAAATGGAAAACTAAGAAAATTAGAAAATCCAGAAAATGTTAGCTCTGGTCATCCCATATTTAAAAAATAAAATTTTTTTCTAAATTTATTTTTAAAAAATATTTAAGTTTTAAAAAATGAGAATTTTAACCTCATATTCGGTTTTAGAAGGTCCAAATTAGCCTAAAAAAATGGGTTAAAAAAAATCTCGCCTTTTTATTCATGAAATCCATGAAAATAAGCAAAAAGTACATCACATCATTTTTTAATTTAATTTATCATTAGCTTCAAATGGTTATTGTGTTACAAATTTGTATTATTATTTTGCCAATATTAATTATTTGTATAATTTTTTGGTGGATTTTTTTTATAGACTTTCATTAAATGTTAATTTTAAAAGTCGCCTCGATTCGAGCTAATTTGTTTTTTATTAAATTCATCATTGTCCTGTGTCAAACAAATAATTGCAAGTTCTTTGGCTTTGTAAATATCAGAATAAGTACTTTAAGTATTTTAAGTTCTTCGAATTCATTCGCTAAATGAGTCAAATTGCCCACTGTGCAGCGTGCGGCATGCGGCGAGCACAATCTGTCAGTTTGAGGCGGCAGTCAACAGATTTGATCGCTTGCGATTCGACTTGGCTCTGCTAAGAAGCGAAATGATCGACTTATAGATATCCTGTAAATGCTGCTGAAGTGGACTAATTCAATGCCTATTTTAGTACTGCTTCTGAGCTATTTTTAATGACTGCATTAAAGTGCAAATCAAAGACAAGGCCGTATTATTTATATAACATTAAATGCACGACTAGCAAATACCCTGTAACTGACAAAGTCCCATTTAAATATATAGAAATTATGTGAAAAACATGAGTTGGAAAAGATAATTCAGTAAATGTTATAAATACAAAATTGCACGACTTGAAGATACCCTGTAACTAACTAACTATGCTGTAACTAAGCTGGAATTAGCAAAGTAACCCAAAAACATGATTACTTTACACTTGACCAAACATAAAGCAATACTTTGATCATTTCAGGAGACGCACGACTAGCAGATACCCTGTAAGTTAATTAATCAAGCCGTAACTATTATCAAAAACAATTTCAATAACACCCTTACTTAGCAAATAAGCAAAGATGTTGCAGTAAATGGTGTATGTAATTCTGTGCACGACTTGCAGATACCCTGTAGCTAATTTACTGACATCCGAAGTAGAAAAGTGTCCGAAAAATTGAAATACTTTATGCTTAGTTTATTTTTGTTTTATTTGAAGCAAATACATGACCAGCAGATACCCTGTAAGCACCAACATATACCCTGTAATCACCATTACACCTCTAAAACAGTTTCGCAAGTAATTTCTCTCCACTTCTCATGAGTATTGCAGCACAAATATACCCTCTTCGAGCATCGTTTTGATAGCAGGGTATCAAACGAGTTTCCTCGGCGTCTATTGAGATTAGCCCGATTTTCTAGGTGGGCCTAGTTTTTACTTTCGACAAGCACTCAATTCAATGGCTGCGATGCATGTGGCATGTGGCAAAAGAATTGTGGCATGCCACAATTGGGATTGGGATTGGAATTGGGATTGGGATTGGGATTGGCATGCCGCAGTTTTGATTCAAACAATGGAAAGTACAAACACCTTAAAAAATAAAAATAATATAAAATAAGAAAGAGTTAATATACCTAAAAAGGTGGCAAATTGGAACGAATTTTAAACATCTTGAGGCAAGAGGTTAAAAAGAAAATCAAGGTATATCTGCTACACGCAACTACAGTAGACACGCGTTATGAGGAATGTAGATTCTGTATAAATAGGAATATTACGTACGTATTTCTTTTGTGAGCATTGTATTGAATTTATTTTAGATATACAATTTTTTTTAACTTTATTAATATAATGTAAACATTGTCTAAGAATAAGGTTTATCAATGGTTCTTGATCCTTTAAATGGCCACGATGCATATCGACAATAAACTGATTATATTCTTACAAATATCTCGGAAATTTCAAGTTAATGTTTCTCTACAATATTCCTAATATTTAATGATTGTCACTTGGTCTCAAATTCATATGTTTCCCATATTCTATAATCGCTTATTCTGATATTTAACAAAAATTTATTAAATAGGTCGTTTTAAAACTTTGAATTATTAACCCTCTAGTGCCCAAGACCGCCTCTAGACGGGGTAAAAAAAAATCTTAGTTAAAACTTTAAAAATTAATATAATTATATTAGATTTATAATTAAAAGTATATTGCTTCAAAACTTTATGAATAACTAAATATTCGAGTCGATGGCCCAGTAGCTAGTACTCTAGTCTTTAGTTATTATATTATAAGGAACTTATGTATAATAATTAAATAAATAATAATAATAATAAATAACTAGATATTCCATCAGCCAGTTTTTCTTTTACCGCTCTACGATGAGATTTACTACGAATTTTCTATGTCTGAAAATTAGTGAATGCTCAAATTTATTTTTTTGCCTGGGCACTAGAGGGTTAATAGTTGATTTTCAGTCAATATGAAACTGTTTATTTTTGTTTTAAATTAACTCTGAATTTCAAAACTAAGAAGAATTGTAGCTTTTCATTTAAATTCAATTTTTAAAACTTTCAATAGTTGATATTCAGTCAATATGGAATTATTTATTTATTCTGAATAAACTCTGAATTTATTTTCATTTAAATTCATTATTTAAATAAAAAGCCACATCAAAATCAGAGATCATGCCATATAAAGGGTAAAGATTATAATAAATTCTTTTGTTATCAAATTTCAGTTTGAAAATTATGTGTATTTTCCAAATACGCTATCAAATGAAAAGGTCTTGAAAACAATTTGCACATCAGATAAAATTGCTTTTAATTTTATATTATTTTCTGCAGCTCGAAACTAAAGTTTTAAGTTAAGTGTTTTTAATTTTCCCCCTCTCTCTCTCTCTCTCTCTCTCTCTCTCTGTGTCTTTGTCTCTTTCTGCTCTCTTTGGTAAATTAGCCAAATTAAATGTCGCTGTTAACGCTCATCGGAAAATTGTTGTTTGTTTTGTGCGCTTATCAAATATCAAAGGCGAAAAGTTTTCCACAAAATTCTGACAACAACTGCAAAGCAATGAAAATTTAAAGAAAACTCTTTAAATGCCTAAGCGTGTGGCAAGAAGAAGAAGGTGAAGGTGAAGGAGGTGAAGGAGGAGAAGGGGGAGAAGGAGGAAGAGAAGGAGAAAGAGGAGATGGAGACATTGCAAGAGGCGTTGCGACTTTGTTGCCTGTCAATCAAAAAGTTGCATTTTGCTTTTCAATTTTCCAAAACGCTTTTCCTCTTGTGGCAGCGTCGCGTCGTCTGGTGACAAGCGGGGCAGCAAATGGAAAGCAAGCGGCAACAACAACAAAGAAGAACAACAACAACAATGTGAAGGAAAACCGGAAAAGCTTGTGCTCATATTGAAGAAAAACTTCAAAAACCGAAAGCCGAAAGAGACGACGACGCTGAACTGAGTTAACAACAACAGCAACAACAATTGCGACAGCAACAACAATGTTGCATGTTGTTCTTGTTGTTGTTGTTGCTGTTGTTGTTTTAGTTGTTGCTGTTTAGTTGTTGCTGTTGTCACAGCAAGGCATTAATTATGCCATCAACAAACCTGTTCAGATTTGTGTAAATATCCCTGTCGACACACACACTCACACACACACACACACACACACACACACACACACACGCACGTTGCTAGAAAAAGTATTTCTCATTTTTCGCATGACCAAACGGAAGTCACGTCGTCGCTCTCGGGCCCTGAAATTTTCGAGTGAAAACTCAACCTCAACTCAAACTAACTGAACTGAACTTATTAAATGATAAAAGTCCATACCAAAGTGCAACTATGTACACAGCAAAAAAACAATCAATCTCAAAACATGGATATCAGGTAATCTCGTAATATCTTAAAACGAGTTAGAAAATACTTGACTTAAGCACAATTTATCGATTTCATCTTTTCATCCGAAAATATTTTGATTAATTTGGAACCATTTCAATGTTGTCTTAATTAAATTACATACTTCATTAAAATTTCAGATTTGTATTTTAGAATGGATGTTTATCTGTTTGCATTTAATTACGAAAATATTTGGGGTATTCCCGAAACAGTTTCGAAATTAGTATTTAAGCAAATCTTAATTGTGAATTGAATTGAATTGTGAAATGAGAATTGAATAGAAGGAAAACAATTTTCCCAAGACTTTTTAATTATTATTTGTTGCTATTTATTTAAACTGCAACTCAAAAGTATTCTGGCACTTTTGATTTTATTATAAGATTATCTATTAGCTGATTACTTTATTTCTTTTTAATCAATTGATAACTAATACATATAATCAGGGATTAAAACCGATACAATTATCGGTTTCAATTACGGTTTCGGTAATGCTCGCATTTAGGTTTTCGGTTATCGGTTACGCAAAATCTTTGAATAAAGGTTTCGTAACGGTGAACCGGTTTTTGTATGTTTCGGTTTTGAAATACCGGTATGGTTTCGGTTCACAAAAAATAATTGTTTTTGCAAAAATATAATTATATTAATAATATAATAATAATAATTAAAAAGGCATTACTTTCTTAATGTTTCATTCACACATTTATTTCACATATTCTTCAGTTTGATGTAGTTTAGTTACATTTTAACAATTTTAATATTTCATTTAACAAATTTATTTTATTTGCGCTTATTCAGTGCTATGAAAATTCGATCATGAATATCACAATAAAATTTCAAAATTAAACATAAGAAAATCAAAATCAAAATAAAAGTAAAAATAATTTTTTTTTTTGGATGTATGAAAAATCGAAATTAACCCTTATAAATGAAACGGTTACTAAACGGTTATTTCGGGCTTAAGGTTTCGGTCAAATGAAATTTTTTTTTCGGTTACGGTTTCAGTTACGGTTTTAAATTTCAATCGGTTTTTACCGGTTAAAGGTTACGGTTTCGGTTAGGGTTTTAGTCCTGCTTATAATGAATTGCATTAAAGAATTTCATCACTTTCTAAACGAAACTTTCGATTTTACTAGCAAATTTCTTTGAGTAAATTTTATTTAATTTAAACTTGAGTTATTTAAAAGTATTTCTTGTTTTGTTAATATTTAAAAATACATTTATAGATAATAAACAAGTGTTGTATTGTATATTTTAATTGAAAATTTTCATCTATTGTCGCACCTTTAGAATTGTGTGTGTGTGTGTTTGTGCGTGTGTGTGTGTGTGTGTGTGTGTCAAATGTAGCCCCGTTTTCCTACAAAATATTTGTTGTATAAAAATAAAATAGAATCCATGGAAAAATACGCAAAGATACACAGAAGACAACATAAGTATTATAGAGCAGCAGCTACGGCTACAGAGTACAGGATACATTTATAGAGATACAGATACAGCTCTGTTGTAGCCAGAAGATCGAGATACTTGCGGCATGTTATGGCGCTGACAAATGGAAATTCCATGCACAGCTTAAAAATAAAAACCGAAACTGAAACTGAAACTAAAAACACACAGCGAACATTTTCGGCTTTTTGGAATTTTCCCCAACTTTGCCGCGCCTGAAAATTGTCCCCAAAATGTGAACAAAACAAAACAAAAAAAAAGAAATTGAGAAAAGTTTCAATTAATTTATGTGCGTCCTATGGCAACATGAAAATTTTCACTCCAAAATTAACAAAAACGACGAACGAAGAACAACGAACGCCGTTCAGGTATTTCAACGACCCCTGCCCCCTGCCCATGCCCCCTGCCCCTCCGCTAAACAGCCGCCTCCATTCCAACACTTTTCACTTTACTTTGATGGGGCCTGGCGTTTTTGGCGTTGGCGTTTTTGGCGTTTGGCGTTTGGCGACGCTTTTCCCACTCGCTTTTCCCAGCCGCTTTTCCCAGCCGCTTTTCCTCCGTTGCTGGCAGCGTTGAGGTGATTAGTTGCTTATAAATAGCGCAGACATGCGGAAGATAAAGATGAATTGCCCCGATCTACTCTTCTTTACAGGGCATTACAGCTCAGTCATCAAATTTGTAACGCCTAAAAAAGAAGGCGTGTCAAATTTTAGAAAATATTTATTTCCATTAAAATTATTATAATTAAAGTTTTGTATGAAAGAAATCATTGTTGTCTCTTGAGATAGAAATCATCATCTTTACATCAACAAAATGATGAACAAATTTGTTGAAAATATATGTACGTATAATCACATATAGGGAAAGGCGTTGAAAAGTTTTTTGTTTTTTTAAAAAAATGTTTGAGCTTCAAGTTGTATATTTTAAATTACATTTCTTGCAGCTTGGCAATAATTTAGTGTTAGTTTTTATTACAAATTTAAATAATTTCCTGATTTGTATCAATTATCAATTTTTATAATTATACAAGAACTTTATTATGAAATAACAAAGAATTTAAGAATTTTATTTAAAACTCAAAAAATTTGAAATTTGAAATTATATGAATAAAAAAAAACCTTTTATTTTTATACAAGAACTTTGATGATGAAATGAAAAAGAATTTTAGAATTTTATTTAAAACTCAAAAAATTTGAAAATTGAAATTATATGAATTAAAAAAAAAAATCTTTTATTTTATTTGATTTTATTATACTATTAATTTATATTATGGAAATTGTTAAAAACAACTTTTATTATATTAATGAAAAATATGAGATTTTCAATGATTTTAAAGAAGTCTAATTGAAAGTTTAATGATTAATTGAAGTTTAATTGATTTTCAATGATTTTCAAAACCAATTTAATTGAATTTTGATTATTATTTCTTAACTTTTTTTAGTTTGGATCACAAATAATAATGAAAATTAATAATTATAATAAATGAATTATAAATGATACGAATAGTTTATTACCTGCTACCAGAATACTCCATTCAGAAAATATTGACTTATTCCGTTCATCGTTAAAAGTCAAAAATTATAGTTTCTTTTTTTTAAGCTTAACTTAAGATTTTGATTGTCTGATTTTCGAATTTTCATTTAAACTTTGTGAATAATGTTGCGCTGGTTTTGAGCTAGGGTATCAAAGGTGCGGCGCGTGGAAAATGAAGTGTTCACTCTTGTTCTAATTGTTGTTTTTATTTCAGTTGTTGTCGTTGTTGTTGTCGTTGTTGTTGTTGTTGCCGTGTGTTGCGTCGCGTTGTTGCCCCATTGTCGTTGTCTCCGTTGTCTCGTCGGCCGCCCACACGCCCATATTTCAGTCTCGTCGTCTGTCCGTCTGTTCGTCCGTCCGTCTGTCTCGTCCGTTTATCTCCCGCGCCTTCTCCTCCTCCTCCCTTGAAATAGTTGTTGCTAATCCTACACAAAACTATTTCGGTGTTAATAATCAGCTTCCGCAAGCTGATGATGTTGCTGATGTTGCTGTTGTTGTTGTTGTTGCTGTTGTTGTTGTTGTTGCTGTTGTTGTTGACACAGCTACAAGTATCTCTCGATATATGTGCCACCAGCGACAACAATAGGCCTCGTCCATTCCATTCAATCTGTCAACTCACTCAATGATAGCTCTATTCGTGCCTTCCATTCCATTCCATTCCATTCCTACTCCTCCTCTTCTTCTCCTCCTTCTCTTCTTCTCCTCCCTATTTGCTTCTCTGTCATTTGCATTTCTCCCTTAAAGCCAAAATGATCTTAATGCCAATCCATCGCTTAGGCGAGCAATTAATATGGCCTGGCTTTCTATGATAATGAATGAGATTTAATGAAAATAAAAATAAAAATAAAAATAATAAATAAATAGAAATAGAAGAATAATAAGAAGAAGAAGACAAGTAAAATAAGTATGCAATAATTAAAGAAATTCTATCAAATTTAATCCTGAGATATATTTATATTTCTAGTGCACTAATTAAAAAGTACTCCTACTTGTAGCACTAGGAAATAGTCAATAAAAAAATAAATAAAAAAAAGAAAATGTTAGTCTCTCATTCAATGTACTTTTCATTTGCTTTTCAAAGTGATTTCAAACACAAAAATTTGTGAATAGAATTAAAAAAGCTATGAAAAGAAAGGCTAGAAAAAATTGCTGCTAAACTAGGAATTTAAAAACAAAAACAAAAGTTAATTTAATTTAGAGCACAAAAATTAGAAAAAGCAAAATCAAGTTTATTAATGTTAGAAAAATAAACGCTCATTTTTCAAATGTTTTATTTGTTTTCTTATTTTATTTTACCATAAGATTTTATTGTACATATTCTTTTTAATACTAACGCTACTCTTTTTAGTTTTCCTCGAAATAAAATATAATATTTACACGATAAAGAACATAAAATATTTAAATATCGTTTACTTAGGCCCATGCCTCTTCTACGTGCCGTTGGCACTTTTAAAAAAATCTACTTCAAAACCAAAGAAGTTATTCAATTTTTCGTTTTTTTTTTATTCAAATTAATAAATCAATGAAATAAATAAAAAAATTTGTTTCGCTTCTAATACCAGCGTCAAAAAGATAGTAGTGAAGTTGGCCTGCCAAAAAAAGCTGCGGCCTACAACAGTTATGATCCGAGCTGATGTTACAAATTAAAAACTAAAGCGGCTACGACCACACAATGTAATTCTGGCCCGAAGTAAAATAAAAATTTTGCGATTTTTTTTGACAAAATGGCGGCCACTTGAAATTGAAAATCGAATTTGGACCCATTTTTTTGTAGTTCAGTGTAAAAAAAAAATAGTAAAAAGAATCGCAAAATTTTTATTTTACTTCGGGCCAGAATGGTGACAATTCTACGTCGATTAAACTTTGTTTCATCCAAATCGGTTCAGTAGAACTGGCGGAATCGTGGCCGCCAGCTCGAAAAACGTGGTTTCGAGATAAACGCGTTTAAAGTTTTGACTTCACATGCATTAACATTAACATTGCTGGATAAAAACGGCCATATCTCCTTAAGTATTTCGAATTTCTAAAAATCCTTTTAGGGGCATATTCACAACTACCCAAGCTATAAATAAATGCAAAAAAAAAAGAGTCGAAAAAAATTTTTTGCTGAAAGAGACAATAGCTTAAGTCTTAAAGTCCAATAACTTAAGATTCTTTTACAAATCTATTTTAAATTAGGTATATTTAAAATTCGATAGACTGTAGAGTTTCTTTGAAGATGGATTGATACAGTTGCCATCTTATATTATCAGTGCTTAAAAAGTTGTAGAAAATATTTTGACCTTGAAAGTAATATGTACTCATACTTATAATGATGAGAATTGCAAAAGAAAAAAACAAATTTTAATTTACTGCCTATTAACAATTTTGTATCTGAGATCTTCTCTAGATTTAATCGGCTTTTCTAACATACTAAATGTATGTACAATGTACATACATATTTGATGCCACACATTAAATTGGCATTTAAGGAACTTGGCTCGAAGTAGAGAAAAGATTCTGTCTCTCTCTTTCTCTCTCTCTCTACTAAAAAAAAAAAAAAAAAATCTACTTTATATGACTTTAAGTCGAGTGGCGTAAATTTGGCTTAACAAGTGAATTGGTTGCAATTTGTGTTTTTTATACAGTTGTGCATGTGTGTGTGTGTGTGTGTGTGTGTGTGTGTGTGTGTGTGTGTGTGTGTGTGTGTGTGTGTGTGTGTGTGTGTGTGTGTGTGTGTGTGTGTGTGTGATTAACTCTCCAACTGGCTGAGCTAAAACTCATACATGGCTGTGCATACAATTTTCATTAGTTCCTCATTCATTAAAACAACGGCGTGGAAGAAAGAAAAGAAAGAAAGAAAGAAAGAGACAGAGAGGGAGAGAGAGAGAGAGAGATAGGTTTCTCTTCCTCCCTCTTACTTCCCACAACTCAACAGGCTTTTTGAACCGACAACAACTTCAACTTCAACTTTAACTTAGAATTTGGCTTTGACATTTAGAAAATTCTTCAGTCTTCAGAAGACAATCTTCATTCTTCAGTCTCGCTGTCTTCTCATGTTCTCATTCTTGTTCGCTCTGCTTGCTTGTTGTGGGGAATTGGCATGGCATGACTTTAACCTGTAGAACTCCTTTCACTTTACATTCTAATTCCAACAAAAAAAAAAAAAAAAAAAAAAAAACTTTACAACATTTCGCATTCTTAAGTTCTCGATTTGTTTAGCTATGGGGCGAGAATTTTACGATGCCAAAAACAATGTTGCTGCCACAGCCTCGTTATGGGTCATCGTTATCGTCTATTGTCTTTGATCTTCAGTCTTCTCTCTCTCTCTCTCTCTCTCCAGTCTTCAGTCTTCATTCTTCGTCGGCATTCTTCTCGCGCAGCCTTTAAGAATAAAAGAAATGAAATGAAAATAAAATAAGAAACCGGAATGCTTGATGAATGTTAATGCTTATGCTGCTTTATGGCCAATAAGCTCACTCTTGGCCCTATCAAATAAGCCTGCGAATTGGCCTAAAGAACAACAACCACAACAACGGCAACAATTAAAACGTGTATCGATCGACTTTAAATGCGGCCAAATCGATGGCACAAATTAAATATTGAATTGCCCAATCCATATGCATTATTAACAATCGAGTCAATTAAACAACACCCCCAATGTTAGTTAACAACCAGTCCGCACAGTGGCACAATTTGGCACTGTTGTTGGTAAAATAAGCAAAAGTTTAGAATAGTGATTATAGCATTTAATTGCGAGAACTGAGAGTTACAGATAGAAAACGGCAAACTCCGACTGTTAAAAGCATGATTTATTTTTATCTGTATAGGATATGAATTAAAGCTGAAGAAATAGATTTGAATTTTAATTTTAAAGTGACCCTAAACAGAAAAAAAAAAACCATTCTAAAATCTGAATAATCAAGCTGTTTTCGGGATTAAAATGGGAAAATACTCATTTGCTGAGCGCGAGAGAAAAATTCTCTCTCGGCCTCTCTCCTTTCAACCGGTCCGGTGGCTCAGTGGTTAGAGTCGACCTGTTAAATAATAAGAACTTTCAGTTTGAAAAAAATCTGGGTTCGATTCCCCCCGTCAATTAAAAAAAAATAATTTTAATTAATACAAATTTTTTAGCCTGAATAACACAATTTCAGGATTGAATTCGGGATTGAAAAAATCAAGTATTTGACACTTGGTTTAAGAAAATCCGAGATAACCCCACTTTTGTTATCGTTTCGGATTGAATTCGGGCTAAATATTCCGGATTTTTGTTTCTGTGTATATTTATTAAATATAAATTCAAGTAATAAATCTTTGGCATGAACTATCTTATATAATGTTCTCTATCTAACTTGCAAATTTCATCACGTTCGTCTAAGAAACTTCGCAATTATTTAACTAAATATTTGCCAGCTGTAAAAATTAGTCTAAAGTTTTTTAAAATAAATTTATATATTTTTATTGAAATACTTGTAGTTCTTTAACTTTATAATACCTAATAATAAATAAGTCTTACAAAATGTGCTTATTTATTCCTATAGTTCAAGCTGACTTTTGTGGGCATTAACAGGTGTCTATGTGTGTGTGTGTGTGTGTGTGTGTGAGTTTTCAATTTGATTAAAGTGTATGTCAAATAGTTGAAGCGATGCATTTAATTTTAGTAATTAATTGATTTTCAGTTTCGATTTCAAATTCTATTTCTATTTCAATTTCAATTTCAATTTCATTCAATTATCGCATTGGAAATGGAAATGGGAATGGGGAATAGGAATGGAAATTTAAACACGAAAATGTATAAATTAGATAGGTGCAGGTGAAACTGGAGCATTGCTGATAAGAAAGAGAGCGCGATATGAACTGTGGAATCGCTTCTTCCATTTTATATAGAAACGATCTAATAAATAATCAAAAAAAAAAAAGAAAATGAAACTAGAAACTAGAAACTAGAAAAATATGATTGCAGCAGTTGAATTTATACCGAGTCGGAGTTTGTGTGTCTAGCACTTATTTCATTCCCCTCCGCTCCTCCTTCTCCGTCTCCTCCACCTCCTCCTCTCCCAGCCAAGATATAGTCATAGATAAGGATGTTCAAGAGTGCGTTGACAGCTCCAACATCTTTCTGATAACAATAACAATAACAATAACAATAAGCAACCGCGATAAACATTTCAACAATTTAAAACTATAAAACCATGGCTATAATTTGAAATGAACCCAAGTTCTTCTGTGTTCTTGTTGGACTTCTGAATGAAAGCGGGATTAACTAATAAAAAACCTTATCAGATGCATTGCAACATTGTCAAGAAGTCGGACAGAGAAGTGAAGATTAAAGAGAGTAGAGAGAAGTGCAGTGGAAGTAGAAGAAGCTGAACAAATGCAAAACAGAAGTTAGAACAGAATGACAATTTTAATATATAGTTTTTATTTTATTTATTTAGTCGACAGAGATAATAAAAATGATTGGAAT
>JBAMBK010000663.1:1612500-1820000 GCA_037043435.1 Drosophila suboccidentalis | reverse complement strand
TTTTTTGATTATTTATTAGATCGTTTCTATATAAAATGGAAGAAGCGATTCCACAGTTCATATCGCGCTCTCTTTCTTATCAGCAATGCTCCAGTTTCACCTGCACCTATCTAATTTATACATTTTCGTTTTTAAATTTCCATTCCTATTCCCCATTCCCATTTCCATTTCCAATGCGATAATTGAATGAAATTGAAATTGAAATTGAAATAGAAATAGAATTTGAAATCGAAACTGAAAATCAATTAATTACTAAAATTAAATGCATCGCTTCAACTATTTGACATACACTTTAATCAAATTGAAAACTCGCACACACACACACACACACACATAGACACCTGTTAATGCCCACAAAAGTAGCTCTGAACTATGGAATAAATAAGCACATTTTGTAAGACTTATTTATTATTAGGTATTATAAAGTTAAAGAACTACAAGTATTTCAATAAAAATATATAAATTTATTTTAAAAAACTTTAGACTAATTTTTACAGCTGGCAAATATTTAGTTAAATAATTGCGAAGTTTCTTAGACGAACGTGATGAAATTTGCAAGTTAGATAGAGAACATTATATAAGATAGTTCATGCCAAAGATTTATTACTTGAATTTGGATTCGAGGCGGAAAGTTAATAAATATACACAGAAACAAAAATCCGGAATATTTAGCCCGAATTCAATCCGAAACGTTGTCAGAAGTGGGGTTATCTCGGATTTTCTTAAACCAAGTGTCAAATACTTGATTTTTTCAATCCCGAATTCAATCCTGAAATTGTGTTATTCAGGCTAAAAAATTTGTATTAATTAAAATTATTTTTTTTTAATTGACGGGGGGAATCGAACCCAGATTTTTTTCAAACTGAAAGTTCTTATTATTTAACAGGTCGACTCTAATCACTGAGCCACCGGACCGGTTGAAAGGAGAGAGGCCGAGAGAGAATTTTTCTCTCGCGCTCAGCAAATGAGTATTTTCCCATTTTAATCCCGATACAGGCTTGATTATTCAGATTTTAGAATGGTTTTTTTTTTTCTGTTTAGGGTCACTTTAAAATTAAAATTCAAATCTATTTCTTCAGCTTTAATTCATATCCTATACAGATAAAAATAAATCATGCTTTTAACAGTCGGAGTTTGCCGTTTTCTATCTGTAACTCTCAGTTCTCGCAATTAAATGCTATAATCACTATTCTAAACTTTTGCTTATTTTACCAACAACAGTGCCAAATTGTGCCACTGTGCGGACTGGTTGTTAACTAACATTGGGGGTGTTGTTTAATTGACTCGATTGTTAATAATGCATATGGATTGGGCAATTCAATATTTAATTTGTGCCATCGATTTGGCCGCATTTAAAGTCGATCGATACACGTTTTAATTGTTGCCGTTGTTGTGGTTGTTGTTCTTTAGGCCAATTCGCAGGCTTATTTGATAGGGCCAAGAGTGAGCTTATTGGCCATAAAGCAGCATAAGCATTAACATTCATCAAGCATTCCGGTTTCTTATTTTATTTTCATTTCATTTCTTTTATTCTTAAAGGCTGCGCGAGAAGAATGCCGACGAAGAATGAAGACTGAAGACTGGAGAGAGAGAGAGAGAGAGAGAAGACTGAAGATCAAAGACAATAGACGATAACGATGACCCATAACGAGGCTGTGGCAGCAACATTGTTTTTGGCATCGTAAAATTCTCGCCCCATAGCTAAACAAATCGAGAACTTAAGAATGCGAAATGTTGTAAAGTTTTTTTTTTTTTTTTTTTTTTTTTGTTGGAATTAGAATGTAAAGTGAAAGGAGTTCTACAGGTTAAAGTCATGCCATGCCAAAAATCCCCACAACAACAACAAGAACGAGAACAAGAATGAGAATGAGAAGACTGCAGACAGCAGAGACTGAAGAATGAAGATTGTCTACTGAAGACTGAAGACTCTGGGATGCCAAAGCCAAATTCTGAGTTTAAGTTAAAGTTGAAGTTGAAGTTGTTGTCGGTTCAAAAAGCCTGTTGAGTTGTGGGAAGTAAGAGGGAGGGAGGGAAAGACCTATCTCTCTCTCTCTCTCCCTCTCTGTCTCTTTCTTTCTTTCTTTCTTTTCTTTCTTCACGCCGTTGTTTTAATGAATGAGGACTGAGAATGCATGAAAATTGTATGGACACGATGTATGAGTTTTAGCTCAGCCAGTTGGAGAGTTAATCACACACACACACACACACACACACACACACACACACACACACACACACACACACACACACACACACACACACACACACACACACACACATGCACAACTGTATAAAAAACACAAATTGCAACCAATTCACTTGTTAAGCCAAATTTACGCCACTCGACTTAAAGTCATATAAAGTAGACAGTGAGGGAGAGAGAGATAGAGAGAGAGAGAAAGAGAGAGACAGAATCTTTTCTCTACTTCGAGCCAAGTTCCTTAAATGCCAATTTAATGTGTGGCATCAAATATGTATGTACATTGTACATACATTTAGTATGTTAGAAAAGCCGATTAAATCTAGAGAAGATCTCAGATACAAAATTGTTAATAGGCAGTAAATTAAAATTTGTTTTTTTCTTTTGCAATTCTCATCATTATAAGTATGAGTACATATTACTTTCAAGGTCAAGATACTTTCTACAACTTTTTAAGCACTGATAATATAAGATGGCAACTGTATCAATCCATCTTCAAAGAAACTCTACAGTCTATCGAATTTTAAATATACCTAATTTAAAATAGATTTGTAAAAGAATCTTGAGTTATTGGACTTTAAGACTTAAGGCCCTATTCTCTTTCAGCAAAAAATTTTTTTCGACTTTTTTTTTTTGCATTTATTTATAGCTTGGGTAGTTGTGAATATGCCCCTAAAAGGATTTTTAGAAATTCGAAATAATTAAGGAGATATGGCCGTTTTTATCCAGCAATGTTAATGTTAATGCATGTGAAGTCAAAACTTTAAACGCGTTTATCTCGAAACCACGTTTTTCGAGCTGGCGGCCACGATTCCGCCAGTTCTACTGAACCGATTTGGATGAGTTTAATCGACGTAGAATTGTCACCATTCTGGCCCGAAGTAAAATAAAAATTTTGCGATTCTTTTTACTATTTTTTTTTTACACTGAACTACAAAAAAATGGGTCCAAATTCGATTTTCAATTTCAAGTGGCCGCCATTTTGTCAAAAAAAATCGCAAAATTTTTATTTTACTTCGGGCCAGAATTACATCTATGCTGATCATAACCCCGTTTTTTTTTTTCATTTCCGACGCTCCGGAGACCCGGAATCGTGGCCGCCGTGACGACACCTTTTTTTTGCACCACCAACTTTGAAGTCTCACTACTTTTTGAACAGCCCTCGTATCGAGGCAAAACAAATTTTTTTATTTTCTTTCATTCATTACTAATTCAATAAAAAAAACAAAATTCAAATATCTTTTTGCGTTTTCAAATGAGAATTTTTTCAAAAAAGGTCCAAAAACAGCAAGCTGAAGGAGAATAGGGCCTTAAGTAAACGATATTTAAATATTTTATGTTCTTTATCGTGTAAATATTTTATTTCGACGAAAACTTAAAAGATTAGCGTCAGTATTAAAAAGAATATGTACAATAAAATCTTATGGTAAAATAAAATAAGAAAACAAATAAAACATTTGAAAAATGAGCGTTTATTTTTCTAACATTAATAAACTTGATTTTGCTTTTTCTAATTTTTGTGCTCTAAATTAAATTAACTTTTGTTTTTGTTTTTAAATTCCTAGTTTAGCAGCAATTTTTTCTAGCCTTTCTTTTCATAGCTTTTTTAATTCTATTCACAAATTTTTGTGTTTGAAATCACTTTGAAAAGCAAATGAAAAGTACATTGAATGAGAGACTAACATTTTCTTTTTTTTATTTATTTTTTTATTGACTATTTCCTAGTGCTACAAGTAGGAGTACTTTTTAATTAGTGCACTAGAAATATAAATATATCTCAGGATTAAATTTGATAGAATTTCTTTAATTATTGCATACTTATTTTACTTGTCTTCTTCTTCTTATTATTCTTCTATTTCTATTTATTTATTATTTTTATTTTTATTTTTATTTTCATTAAATCTCATTCATTATCATAGAAAGCCAGGCCATATTAATTGCTCGCCTAAGCGATGGATTGGCATTAAGATCATTTTGGCTTTAAGGGAGAAATGCAAATGACAGAGAAGCAAATAGGGAGGAGAAGAAGAGAAGGAGGAGAAGAAGAGGAGGAGTAGGAATGGAATGGAATGGAATGGAAGGCACGAATAGAGCTATCATTGAGTGAGTTGACAGATTGAATGGAATGGACGAGGCCTATTGTTGTCGCTGGTGGCACATATATCGAGAGATACTTGTAGCTGTGGCAACAACAACAGCAACAACAGCAGCAACAACAACAGCAACAACAACAGCAACATCAACATCAGCAACATCATCAGCTTGCGGAAGCTGATTATTAACACCGAAATAGTTTTGTGTAGGATTAGCGACAACTATTTCAAGGGAGGAGGAGGAGGAGGCAGGGAGATAAACAGACAGACAGACAGACAGACAGACGGACGGACGGACAGACAGACAGACTGAAATATGGGCGTGTGGGCGGCCGACGAGACAACGGAGACAACGACAATGGGGCAACAACGCGACGCAACACACGGCAACAACAACAACAACGACAACAACAACGACAACAACTGAAATAAAAACAACAATTAGAACAAGAGTGAACACTTCATTTTCCACGCGCCGCACCTTTGATACCCTAGCTCAAAACCAGCGCAACATTATTCACAAAGCTTAAATGAAAATTCGAAAATCAGACACTCAAAATCTTAAGTTAAGCTTAAAAAAAAGAAACTATAATTTTTGACTTTTAACGATGAACGGAATAAGTCAATATTTTCTGAATGGAGTATTCTGGTAGCAGGTAATAAACTATTCGTATCATTTATAATTCATTTATTATAATTATTAATTTTCATTATTATTTGTGATCCAAACTAAAAAAAGTTAAGAAATAATAATCAAAATTCAATTAAATTGGTTTTGAAAATCATTGAAAACCAATTAAACTTCAATTAATCATTAAACTTCAATTAAACTTGTTTAAAATCATTGAAAATCTCATATTTTTCATTAATATAATAAAAGTTGTTTTTTAACAATTTCTATAATATAAACTAATAGTATAATAAAATCAAATAAAATAAAAGATTTTTTTTTTTAATTCATATAATTTCAATTTTCAAATTTTTTGAGTTTTAAATAAAATTCTAAAATTCTTTTTCATTTCATAATAAAGTTCTTGTATAAAATAAAAGGTTTTTTTTTTCATATAATTTCAAATTTCAAATTTTTTGAGTTTTAAATAAAATTCTTAAATTCTTTGTTATTTCATAATAAAGTTCTTGTATAATTATAAAAATTGATAATTGATACAAATCAGGAAATTATTTAAATTTGTAATAAAAACTAACACTAAATTATTGCCAAGCTGCAAGAAATGTAATTTAAAATATACAACTTGAAGCTCAAACATTTTTTTAAAAAAACAAAAAACTTTTCAACGACTTTTCCTATATAGTATGTGATTACATATATTTTCAACAAATTTGTTCATCATTTTGTTGATGTAAAGATGATGATTTCTATCTCAAGAGACAACAATGATTTCTTTCATACAAAACTTTAATTATAATAATTTTAATGGAAATAAATATTTTCTAAAATTTGACACGCCTTCTTTTTTAGGCGTTACAAATTTGATGACTGAGCTGTAATGCCCTGTAAAGAAGAGTAGATCGGGGCAACATCTTTATCTTCCGCATGTCTGCGCTATTTATAAGCAACTAATCGCCTAGAACGCTGCCAGCGACGGAGGAAAAGCGGCTGGGAAAAGCGGCTGGGAAAAGCGAGTGGGAAAAGCGTCGCCAAACGCCAAACGCCAAAAACGCCAACGCCAAAAACGCCAGGCCCCATCAAAGTAAAGTGAAAAGTGTTGGAATTGAGGCGGCTGTTTAGCGGAGGGGCAGGGGGCATGGGCAGGGGGCAGGGGTCGTTGAAATACCTGAACGGCGTTCGTTGTTCTTCGTTCGTCGTTTTTGTTAATTTTGGAGTGAAAATTTTCATGTTGCCATAGGACGCACATAAATTAATTGAAACTTTTCTCAATTTCTTTTTTTTGTTTTGTTTTGTTCACATTTTGGGGACAATTTTCAGGCGCGGCAAAGTTGGGGAAAATTCCAAAAAGCCGAAAATGTTCGCTGTGTGTTTTTAGTTTCAGTTTCAGTTTCGGTTTTTATTTTTAAGCTGTGCATGGAATTTCCATTTGTCAGCGCCATAACATGCCGCAAGTATCTCGATCTTCTGGCTACAACAGAGCTGTATCTGTATCTCTATAAATGTATCTGTATCTGTAGCTGTAGCTGCTGCTCTATAATACTTATGTTGTCTTCTGTGTATCTTTGCGTATTTTTCCATGGATTCTATTTTATTTTTATACAACAAATATTTTGTAGGAAAACGGGGCTACATTTGACACACACACACACACACACACACGCACAAACACACACACACACAATTCTAAAGGTGCGACAATAGATGAAAATTTTCAATTAAAATATACAATACAACACTTGTTTATTATCTATAAATGTATTTTTAAATATTAACAAAACAAGAAATACTTTTAAATAACTCAAGTTTAAATTAAATAAAATTTACTCAAAGAAATTTGCTAGTAAAATCGAAAGTTTCGTTTAGAAAGTGATGAAATTCTTTAATGCAATTCATTATAAGCAGGGATTAAAACCCTAACCGAAACCGTAACCTTTAACCGGTAAAAACCGATTGAAATTTAAAACCGTAACCGAAAAAACAAATTTTCATTTGACCGAAACCTTAAAACCAAAATAACCGAAATAAACCGAAATAACCGTTTTATTAACCGTTTCATTTATAAGGGTTAATTTCGGTTTTTCATACATACAAAAAAAAAAAATATTTTTCATTTTCAATTTTGATTTTTGATTTTAATTTTGATTTTTTATTAGTGATATTCATGATCGAATTTTCATTGCACTGAATAGGCGCAAATAAAATAAACTTTTAAATGAAATATTAAAATTGTTAAAATGTAACTAAACTACATCAAACTGAAGAATATGTGAAATAAATGTGTGAATGAAACATTAAGAAAGTAATGCCTTTTTAATTATTATTATTATATTATTAATATGATTATATTTTTGCAAAGACATTTTTTTTTTTGTGCACCGAAACCATATCGGTATTTCAAAACCGAAACATACCAAAAACCGGTTTACCGTTACGAAACCTTTATTCAAAGATGTTGCGTAACCGATAACCGAAAACCTAAATGCGAACATAACCGAAACCGTAATTGAAACCGATTTTCGTTTTGGTTTTAATCCCTGATTATAAGTATTAGTTATCAATTGATTAAAAAGAAATAAAGTAATCAGCTAATAGATAATCTTATAATAAAATCAAAAGTGCCAGAATACTTTTGAGTTGCAGTTTAAATAAATAGCAACAAATAATAATTAAAAAGTCTTGGGAAAATTGTTTTCCTTCTATTCAATTCTCATTTCACAATTCAATTCAATTCACAATTAAGATTTGCTTAAATACTAATTTCGAAACTGTTTCGGGAATACCCCAAATATTTTCGTAATTAAATGCAAACAGATAAACATCCATTCTAAAATACAAATCTGAAATTTTAATGAAGTATGTAATTTAATTGAGACAACATTGAAATGGTTCCAAATTAATCAAAATATTTTCGGATGAAAGGATGAAATCGATAAATTGTGCTTAAGTCAAGTATTTTCTAACTCGTTTTAAGACATTACGAGATTACCAAAAATTGGACATTGTTTGAGATTGATTGTTTTTCTTGCTGTGTACATAGTTGCTTGCATATGGACTTTTATTATTTAATAAGTTCAGTTGAGTTGAGTTTGAGTTGAGGTTGAGTTTTCACTGGAAAACTTGGGGCCAAAGCAGCGACGTGACTTCCGTTTGGCCATGCGAAAAATGAGAAATACTTTTCTAGCAACGTGTGTGTGTGTGTGTGTGTGTGTGTGTGTGTGTGTGTGTGAGTGTGTGTGTGTCAACAGGATATGTCTACAATGTCGACGGTTTGTTGATGGCATAATTAATGCCTTGCTGTGACAACAGCAACAACTAAACAGCAACAACTAAAACAACAGCAACAACAACAACAAGAACAACATGCAACATTGTTGTTGCTGTCGCAATTGTTGTTGCTGTTGTTGTTAACTCAGTTCAGCGTCGTCGTCTCTTTCGGCTTTCGGTTTTTGAAGTTTTTCTTCAATATGAGCACAAGCTTTTCCGGTTTTCCTTCACATTGTTGTTGTTGTTCTTCTTCTTGTTGTTGTTGTTGTTGCTGCCGCTTGCTTTCCATTTGCTGCCCCGCTTGTCACCAGACGACGCGACGCTGCCACAAGAGGAAAAGCGTTTTGGAAAATTGAAAAGCAAAATGCAACTTTTTGATTGACAGGCAACAAAGTCGCAACGCCTCTTGCAATGTCTCCATCTCCTCTTTCTCCTTCTCTTCCTCCTTCTCCCCCTTCTCCTCCTTCTCCTCCTCCTCCTTCACCTTCTTCTTCTTCTTCTTCTTGCCACACGCTTAGGCATTTAAAGAGTTTTCTTTAAATTTTCATTGCTTTGCAGTTGTTGTCAGAATTTTGTGGAAAACTTTTCGCCTTTGATATTTGATAAGCGCACAAAACAAACAACAATTTTCCGATGAGCGTTAACAGCGACATTTAATTTGGCTAATTTACCAAAGAGAGCAGAAAGAGACAAAGACACAGAGAGAGAGAGAGAGAGAGAGAGAGAGGGGGAAAATTAAAAACACTTAACTTAAAACTTTAGTTTCGAGCTGCAGAAAATAATATAAAATTAAAAGCAATTTTATCTGATGTGCAAATTGTTTTCAAGACCTTTTCATTTGATAGAGTATTTGGAAAATACACATAATTTTCAAACTGAAATTTGATAACAAAAGAATTTATTATAATCTTTACCCTTTATATGGCATGATCTCTGATTTTGATGTGGCTTTTTATTTAAATAATGAATTTAAATGAAAATAAATTCAGAGTTTATTCAGAATAAATAAATAATTCCATATTGACTGAATATCAACTATTGAAAGTTTTAAAAATTGAATTTAAATGAAAAGCTACAATTCTTCTTAGTTTTGAAATTCAGAGTTAATTTAAAAAAAAAATAAACAGTTTCATATTGACTGAAAATCAACTATTAACCCTCTAGTGCCCAGGCAAAAAAATAAATTTGAGCATTCACTTATTTTCAGACATAGAAAATTCGTAGTAAATCTCATCGTAGAGCGGTAAAAGAAAAACTGGCTGATGGAATATCTAGTTATTTATTATTATTATTATTTATTTAATTATTATACATAAGTTCCTTATAATATAATAACTAAAGACTAGAGTACTAGCTACTGGGCCATCGACTCGAATATTTAGTTATTCATAAAGTTTTGAAGCAATATACTTTTAATTATAAATCTAATATAATTATATTAATTTTTAAAGTTTTAACTAAGATTTTTTTTTTACCCCGTCTAGAGGCGGTCTTGGGCACTAGAGGGTTAATAATTCAAAGTTTTAAAACGACCTATTTAATAAATTTTTGTTAAATATCAGAATAAGCGATTATAGAATATGGGAAACATATGAATTTGAGACCAAGTGACAATCATTAAATATTAGGAATATTGTAGAGAAACATTAACTTGAAATTTCCGAGATATTTGTAAGAATATAATCAGTTTATTGTCGATATGCATCGTGGCCATTTAAAGGATCAAGAACCATTGATAAACCTTATTCTTAGACAATGTTTACATTATATTAATAAAGTTAAAAAAAATTGTATATCTAAAATAAATTCAATACAATGCTCACAAAAGAAATACGTACGTAATATTCCTATTTATACAGAATCTACATTCCTCATAACGCGTGTCTACTGTAGTTGCGTGTAGCAGATATACCTTGATTTTCTTTTTAACCTCTTGCCTCAAGATGTTTAAAATTCGTTCCAATTTGCCACCTTTTTAGGTATATTAACTCTTTCTTATTTTATATTATTTTTATTTTTTAAGGTGTTTGTACTTTCCATTGTTTGAATCAAAACTGCGGCATGCCAATCCCAATCCCAATCCCAATTCCAATCCCAATCCCAATTGTGGCATGCCACAATTCTTTTGCCACATGCCACATGCATCGCAGCCATTGAATTGAGTGCTTGTCGAAAGTAAAAACTAGGCCCACCTAGAAAATCGGGCTAATCTCAATAGACGCCGAGGAAACTCGTTTGATACCCTGCTATCAAAACGATGCTCGAAGAGGGTATATTTGTGCTGCAATACTCATGAGAAGTGGAGAGAAATTACTTGCGAAACTGTTTTAGAGGTGTAATGGTGATTACAGGGTATATGTTGGTGCTTACAGGGTATCTGCTGGTCATGTATTTGCTTCAAATAAAACAAAAATAAACTAAGCATAAAGTATTTCAATTTTTCGGACACTTTTCTACTTCGGATGTCAGTAAATTAGCTACAGGGTATCTGCAAGTCGTGCACAGAATTACATACACCATTTACTGCAACATCTTTGCTTATTTGCTAAGTAAGGGTGTTATTGAAATTGTTTTTGATAATAGTTACGGCTTGATTAATTAACTTACAGGGTATCTGCTAGTCGTGCGTCTCCTGAAATGATCAAAGTATTGCTTTATGTTTGGTCAAGTGTAAAGTAATCATGTTTTTGGGTTACTTTGCTAATTCCAGCTTAGTTACAGCATAGTTAGTTAGTTACAGGGTATCTTCAAGTCGTGCAATTTTGTATTTATAACATTTACTGAATTATCTTTTCCAACTCATGTTTTTCACATAATTTCTATATATTTAAATGGGACTTTGTCAGTTACAGGGTATTTGCTAGTCGTGCATTTAATGTTATATAAATAATACGGCCTTGTCTTTGATTTGCACTTTAATGCAGTCATTAAAAATAGCTCAGAAGCAGTACTAAAATAGGCATTGAATTAGTCCACTTCAGCAGCATTTACAGGATATCTATAAGTCGATCATTTCGCTTCTTAGCAGAGCCAAGTCGAATCGCAAGCGATCAAATCTGTTGACTGCCGCCTCAAACTGACAGATTGTGCTCGCCGCATGCCGCACGCTGCACAGTGGGCAATTTGACTCATTTAGCGAATGAATTCGAAGAACTTAAAATACTTAAAGTACTTATTCTGATATTTACAAAGCCAAAGAACTTGCAATTATTTGTTTGACACAGGACAATGATGAATTTAATAAAAAACAAATTAGCTCGAATCGAGGCGACTTTTAAAATTAACATTTAATGAAAGTCTATAAAAAAAATCCACCAAAAAATTATACAAATAATTAATATTGGCAAAAATAATAATACAAATTTGTAACACAATAACCATTTGAAGCTAATGATAAATTAAATTAAAAAATGATGTGATGTACTTTTTGCTTATTTTCATGGATTTCATGAATAAAAAGGCGAGATTTTTTTTAACCCATTTTTTTAGGCTAATTTGGACCTTCTAAAACCGAATATGAGGTTAAGATTCACATTTTTTAAAACTTAAATATTTTTTAAAAATTAATTTAAAAAATTTTTATTTTTAAATATGGGATGACCAGAGTTAACATTTTCTGGATTTTCTAATTTTCTTAGTTTTCCATTTGGATTTGAATACGATAAAAAAACGCTCTGAAAATTAAAAATTTTGCTGTTTGACTAGTCGAACAGCGGCAGAAAATGGGTTGAATAATCTTAGCATTTTTTTAAAGCACAATGATTTAATTTAAACAAAACACAAATTTATATAAAAAATATAAAAAACAGAAAAAATAAAAAATAATAATTGAATTTTAAAAATAACAAAATTGCAAACCATTTTAAAATGCTGTTTTTTAAGTTTTCTTTTGCTAAATGGAGTAAATTGCCCACTGTGCAGCTGGCAACTTGCTGTGGCAGACACCGCGACGCAGCCAGCGACAACTTGGCCCAGAGTCGATTACCGGTTGCCGGCTTTGCTTTGCCAACAATGCGGATACATACGTACATATGTATATGTGCATGTGTGTGTGTGTGTGTGTGTGTGTGTGTGTGTAACTGTTGTGGCCTAGGCGAGGATCGTAGACAAGAACAAAAACACAAACAAAAACAATGCTTGCCACACGCTTCGCAGCGAGTCTTTTGCCTGCATCAGATAAGTTAATTGGCCATTTTGGCCCAAAGGGAAACGGCTTAAAGCAAACGAGAGAGAGAGAGGGAGAGGGAGTAAGAGGGGAAGGAGAGGGAGTGGAGCAGGAGGTAGGCTGAATAACTGTTTGCGTGGCAAGAGCTTTGGTGGCACGTTGCCGACTTGGGCCATTGGCCGACCGACAAAACGTGAACAATGTGAGCCACGTTAACACCGCCAACAACAACAACAACGATAACAACAGCAACAACAACAACATTGTTAACCCAGTGACACAGTTTTCCAATTCAATTCAATTCCATTCCATTGAATTGAATTGCCCCCCGCTGTTGCATGCCACCGATCAGATAGCGACCTGCATTGCCATTTCGATTTCGGTTTCGATTTCGATGAATGCATTTCGATAACTCGTCGCCCCCACACGACAACAGAACGAATGTATTCATAATATTCATTCATTTCAAATTCAAATCAAGTTTTCTGAACTTTAAAGTTACGTAGAGCTTTTTGTGTGAGCTTTTAGGTAAGAATAAATACATGAATAAAATCATTCGATTAACCTTTGAGTTATCAAATATTCAATTCTTAAATGTAAAGTATTCGTTCTTCACTTCTTGGAGCTTAAGTATTATGGGGAGCTTTTTAACTGAGCTTTAAATATGATATACAGGAAATTAATAAAATCATTCGATCAACTTTTAAAATTTCTGATATTCGTTTGTCGAGTTTTAAGGAATTGCTTGAGCTTTTTAATTTTGTGCTGCAATTATATGAGTTAATACAGATGAATAAATTTATACGACTAAAACTATTCGATTAAACCTTTAATAATGAAAAATTGATTTTATTTGAAGTTTGGTATTTTAAGGATCACATTTTCTAACTTTCAACATTCCCATCCACTTTGTGACTATCCACATTTAAAGCGAATAATATTTTTCAAGTTGTTCAATCGATTATTTGTTTAATCGATTACATTTCACATAATTAATTTACAATATTTTCATAGGTTATCAGCAATGCAGTTTGATGTGAAGACAAAAATTTACGATAACGATATCGATTAATTTATGTGGCGTTTTAATCGATATCACGTTTATCGATTACTTTGCCAATTTATCGACATAGCAACTGACCTTTCAACAAAAACTTAAATCCAAATTAATTCTTATTTATTGATTGTGTTAAAATATCGATTCATTTTCAGCAACGATTGCATCGATAACAATTCGGGTTTTTTTTTAGCTACATTTAATTTGATTGTTTTCTGTTATCGCTTCAATGTCAGTTTGTGGCATTGTGTTAATTTAATTAAAATGACACGACAATTGGCAAATTAATTGCAAAATTACAAAACTCAGATAATGAGAAATGCAAGAAATAATTTAAATAATTGCACACAAAAAAAAGAGAAGAAAACAATTGACAGAAATAAGTGTTGTTTGATAATATAATTGTCGCATGCAACAGAACAGATGAAACAGGCAGTTAAATCAGTGAGCGTAACAATTTGAGTGTGTGTGTGTGAGTGTTGAATGCACTCACACACACACACTCACACACACACACACACACTGATTTGTAAATGCAGCAAATAGAAAAAATAAACAAAATTGAAATGTTCATTCATAAATTGCAAGTGCGACAGTCAATGGATTTTTAAGCGCCATTTGCATGCAACACAGCCAACTTGACACAGGAAGTGACGTAATCAAACACACACACGCACACACATGCAAAGGCGCGCGTCGCAGCTTACACGCATCGCTGGCAGCGAAAAAAGTTTGTGTCCAAAGTCTTTCGTTCTATGCGCTGACCTCGTGCTGCATTCGAACGCGAATTCGAATTGAGCGATGTTGTAATTGCGAAAAGCAACAACAACAACAACAACAACAGCGCACCATTCACAAAATAGTCAACGTGCGAGCGAGATAGCAGGTAAGCTTTGGCATGACTTTCAAGTGAATAGCAGCAACAACTGCTTGGAATGCAAGTGGACTGTGGAGGGCAAGAGCGGGAGAGCGCAAAAGAGAACAAGAACTGCGTGAGGTAGAGAGCAGGAAATGCATTTGCATTGATGAATTGCCAATTGGAGTCTAAAAAAGAGAAAAATTATGTTTCTTTTTCGTTTCGTGGAATGTGTCGCATAAATAACTCACATAACTGTCCGAAAATGAGTCGCGTTCCACAGTAATTATTCAGTTGGGCGACATTGGAAGCGTTCTGGAATGCAGTAAATACATATGTGTGCAAATTCACTGGAAAAGTCACGTTAGCACTTCATTAGAATAACAGTGAAAAGTTAACAATGTTGAAGCAAGGTGTGTTGGTTATATATATATATACATATGTACATACATACTACATACATATCTAACATTCTCTTACTAAGAATGCATGGAATGTTTAATGCAATTAGCAACTCAGTTGAAATAACGTAACATATATATTTATTTTACGTTACGTCTTTTTTTTTTAAATACAACTCTTAAAATTTCTGCTGAAATGTTGCACAACATTTGGGCTATCAACAAATGCTGCCGCAACATTGTATGTCAATTGCACTCAAAAGTTCAAACACAAAAGCAAAACACTCAAGCAAACGCAAATACGACTCCACTCAAAGCTGCTCAAGCACTCAAGAGAGCGCACACGAGCACGTGAGCGAGCGTGTGAGAGAAAAAGCTCGACCGCAGAACCGGCAAACGCAAATAGGAATGTGAGCGAGAGAGCGCGAGTTTCACAATTTGGCGCGAAGCAAGTCGCGATTGTGCTTTGCTCTTGGTCTTGGGTAAGGTAAAGGCAATGCGACGACAGCGGCAGCATTCGCCGTCGACGTCGCAGTCGTAGTACTCACCGTCTGTAGTAGATTCTAGTAGCGTAGAAAGCTCCGGAATGGAAATGGAAATACAAGTTGATGTGGGGGCAGCTGACTGCGGGGCGTGGCGCTGCAGTCTCTGTCGGCGCTAGGCGTGCTTGGCGTTGGCGTTAGCGTCAGTGTCAATATTGTCTGTCTGCAGCGTTGGCAGCGTCGACGCAGACGTTGGGCGTTGGTGGGAGGGGGGTCACAGACAGAACATGCGCCCTTACTCTGTCTGTCTGTGTGTGTTTGTGTGCGTGTGTGTGTGTGTGTTTGCGATGACGTGAAAGCAAAAGTGACCGTTAGCCGGTGTCTGTCTGTCTCCGTTGCTCTCGTTGTTGTTGCTGTTGTTTTTATTGTTTCAATTGCCCGAAAAATGCAGACAAAATAAACTAATTGCAATTTTTGACGACCTACATCAAGTGTGGGTGGGGGAGGGGGAGGGGGAGGATTGTTGTCTGTCTGTATATTGATTTTCAAGTTGTTCTCGCTGTTGTTGTTGTTGTTGTTGTTGTCACACCCATTTCTGCTCATATTTGTATTTTTACAAGCGGTTTCATTTTCATTTATATTTCGTTTAGATACAAATCTTGCAGATACAGATACACACAAACAGACACACAAACAGACACACACGCACACACACACACGCACACACGCACATAGACAACACTCGTAAATGTTCACAAATTTATAATTTGACATTTATGCATTTTTTATGATTATTTATTACGCTAATTTTTGATTAAAACTGGCGTCGGCTGGCAATCAACCCCCTTCCCCTTCCCTTCCCCATCTTCTTTCCCTTCACCCTCCATCTCCCACCCCCATTCACCTCCATAGTTGTATCTCAACTCAATTCATGTGCGACATCTTTAACTGTTTCTGTCATTGAAGTTGAAGTTCATGAACTTGAAACTGAAATTGAAATATAAATTGCATTGAAATTTGAAATGTCTAATTAAAGTGTTAACGTAACGTTAGAGCATAACGTAGGCACTTACGTTACGTTAAACACTCGCAAATTGAAGCTAACATATTTTCAATAGTTTCTTAATTGATGTTGAAATTTATGAACTTGAAATTGTAATGGAAATTGATTACGTAAATTAAATTTATAAATTTTTTAATAGTTTTTTGATTGAAATTGAAACTTATTAATTGAAATTGAAATTCTAACAGAATTTGAATTCGTATTGACATGTAAATTTTATTGAAGCTTTATGTTTTTGGGTTCAATTGCAATTAACTGATTAATAATTTAGTTTCAATTTTAATAAGCTTATTAAAAGTAAGATACACGTTTTATTTATTTTTATATTTGTTCTAATTTCAATATTTTCATGGAATTTCATAAAATTAAAGTAAATGCAATTCAAACTTCCATTTAATGCGAAGTTTAATTTAATTTCAATTTACTGACCAATAATTCAGTTTCTATTTCCAAAAAAAAAAGTCAGATACAAGATTTATTTATTTGCATATTTTCTTAGTTTCAAAATTTTTCATGGAATTTCATAAAAATTAAACCAAATGTTACTCAAATTTTCCATTTATTTCAAAGATTTCTTTCATTTTAAATAACTGTTCAATACTTTAGGTTTAATTTCAATTAACTAATCAAAAAGAGAGATAAAAGTTATTTTTATTTCCATATCATTTCTATATATTTTCGTCGACTTTAATCGAATTTAACGACCGATTTCAATGTGCATATAAGAGTAATAAAGTAAATATTTTTAAATTTATTCGAAGCTTACTTAAATTTCAATTAACTGATCAGTGTTAAAGCTTAAAATGTATTTTCAATTTCAGTAATTTTTATACGAATTCTAGAACAGAATTTCGAAATAAGTGCCATCGACTGTCGTTGAATGAAAAGTTCTTAGCAAACTTGAGATTTGGAAGCCACTTCCGGCATGCTGATTAACTCAAGAGACCTTCTGCTTGTAGCATGCACCTCTGCTATCTCTAAAAGTATTTGAAATACTCCTCGACATCGACTCGACTCGTACCTCGAAAGTATCTCGCCCAGGGGGAATTGAATCTATCAATAACGTTGCCAAGCAGCAAACGCATAATCAGAGACTCATAAATAAAACACAAATTGTACATTTAGTTGCATGTGTGTGGCATATGTTATATTTTATATGCTATATGCTATATGGTATTGGGCATACTACATATGTACATATATGCCATTACTATATATACATATAAACTATAGACTACAAGCAGATTCATTATCTGTCTGTCTGTCTCTCTGTTCTAATACAAATTGCTTCGAGATACTTTTCGAAATTTCAACTGCAAGATTTGTGTTCATAAATCATATCAAATTATAACATATCGCATGCAATTAAAATTCCATAAAATTGTGACATTTTTTTTATCAGCGATTTATTAAGATAAACTAAAAACAAGTTCAACTAGCAATTTGATATTTTCCCAATGCAAATTTGTACTTTTCACACAAACTCAACTGGGGAGAGTTGGGAAAATGTGAAAATGTGAAAATGATGTCTGACAATCGTACAAACTGAAGGGTTGTGGCTGCTTTTAGATTATGATGTGTTTTTCATGTACAACTCAAAACAAATTTACGGCGGACCATTAAAAGAAATAAAGAAGACGAGGACATAAAAAAGCTTCAACTTCAACAAAAAAAGATATGAAAAGCAGAGTTAAATTTAAATTTGAAGAAGTCCTCAACCTGATTGAAATAGTTCGTTGCCTACAAGTTGATTTTCCGCTTGCTTTAGAGCTAATTTTAATAACCTCCCCCACGAATAAATACCAAATAGTTATTTATGAACACGACAAAATGAATCATGACATTTGGCGTGCCCACAACAAATCTTTTCAATATACGATATACTCAGTATATATCTACTTGTTCAGGTCTGTTCCGGTTTTTGCTTGTATTTCGCATTCGCCACATTTCGCAGAAATATACTAAGTATGTATGTGCTTATATTTAAACTAAGGGATTTGCTTAAATGATGCAATTTTATTGCAGTTCCAGCTTAAAAGTGATATTTTTAAAAATACTAAAAATACTACACTTCTAGTATATATTTAATTGTTGGAAAATACTGTGCGAAAAAACACTAACATGTTTAAGAAAGCGAAACAAATTTAAGCTCAGAGTATTCTAAAAAAAAAAAGCAAGTGAAAATTGATGCACAGACAAATACCCTGTAAAGCAAACTGAAACTCGTTTTAAATTGTCGGAAACAAGCATATGTGAAAAAAGCACCATATTATAAACTGTCTAACAAAAAAAAGATCGACTAGCAGATACCCTGTAAAGCGAATAAACGCTTATTGGCAGTTTTCAGTTAGTTTATGTGAAATTTCTACAGAAATTGCACTTGTCTGAAAGAAAAAGCGAAGATTGCTAGACTGACAGATACCCTGTAAAGTGAACAGATGCTATTTCTATCACCTACAAGCTGTTTAAGGTGTATACAGACATTGATCCAAAATAGAAACACATTTGAGAATCAACAAGTGAAGTGTGCTCGACTTGCAGATACTCTGTAAACAGATTTGGCATTTTTTGTGATAAAATTGATCATGAATTACATGACATAAACATTGCACATGCCCATGATAATCGCACACAAACATACCCATTAATACAACAGTCAATTAACCCAATCTGTTCTTAAGACAGACAAATGTATCTTGATCCCATCAATAAGTCAATAATAAACAACAATAGCAAATAACAAAAAACAAATAACAATTTATGATTTCACTTTGTTGTTGCTGAAAATTCGATGACAATTTGTTGTCAAATTTCAGATACAATTTCAGAATTGGCGCGACGTTAAAACGAGACGATTGTTTACCTGTTTACCTCATGTCTTTATTTTTTTTGTGTATTCTCATTCCCATTCTTCTTCGTCTTCATCTTCTTCCTCTTCTTCGGCCATCGCCGTTTGTTTTGTTTATATTCTTGTTGCTGTGATTTTTCAGCGTTTTCGCGTTTTTATTTTCACTTTCTTACGTAATTTCATTTGCAGCTGCACTTTACCCACTTGTCGCCATCTCACTCACTCCCTGCTTTCTCTTTCCCTCTCTCTCTCTCTCTCTCTCTCTCTCTCTCTCTCTTGTTTATCTCCTTTCATTCCTTCTCGCTTTTGTGCATTTCGCAAATTGAGTTGACGCCAAAGACGCGTCGCTGTCCAATTTCCCGCCCTGCAAATGTCAACACATGCCGGACGTACGAGATACCCCTTGATTCAAATGCACTCATCGGGTATATCAAGTTCAACCCGCATTTCATTTGCATATTCATTTATTAATATATTTCGAAAATAATAAACAAATCTATATAAATATTCTCTTTCGCTAGATGTGTGTACAATAAAAATATCGATAAATTTGAATATCGATATACGATTGTCTCTCGCTTATCATCAGTATTAATATCGATATCCATCACATTTAAATTCAATAAACACTTTATCGCAAATATATCGATAATTTATTCCTTAATTTATTTATATCTTGTTTTTAGGCTACTCTACTAGCTCACATCTTAATACGTAAATATATCGATTTGAGTTTATATCGATAGCAAGCATATGTATCGATATATGCTGATCGATTAAATGCTATCGATATAAATTTATTTAGCTTATATTGTGTATCTTTTTACGATATACGACCACATGTAGCTTGCCTATGTGCATGTATCGATAATCGAGTACATGTTTATCGATAACACCTTTTTAGGCTTTTTAACAGCTAACGCTACACATTTTTATTTGTTAATTTCTAGTAGCTTTAATCGTTTCTCAAGAGGTTTATCTATTTGCAGGGTATCTGGCAGTTGTGCCGTTCAGCACAAACATCGCTTTGTTATTTATACATATTTCATTTGAAGCTCTCGTTTCTAGTTGCTTTTGTTTTGCTTTATCAGCGCTTAAATGTGGGAACTAAAAAATTGTGGGCAACCTGTGAGTTGTTGTTGTTATTGTTGTTGCCAGTGCAGTGGGCGTGGCAGGTGGCGTTGCTGTTGTTGATGTTGTTGTTGCTGTCGAAAAGCGCGTGAAATTTCAAGCATTGACATTTTGCGCCATTTTGCACAGCTAAAAACAAAAGCGATCGACGCCTTGACGACGCGCGAAATACAAATACACACACACACACACACACACACACAGATACACACATACACATGTGTAATACATACGGAAGAGATTCAAATCGACTTCAACTTTGCCACCTGGCCTCAAATTGAAGCATTTGCTCCCGCTAAATTGATAAGTGCATGCTTCTGTCTTCCCTCTCCTTCTCTCTCTCTCTCTCTTTCTCTCACTCTGTCTCTTGCCCTCTCTCTGTCGCTCTTTCGTTTGGCGCCTTTAATTATCAGTGCATGTGGCAAACATTGTTGTCAAATGATTTTATTATATTTGCTTTTTAATTATTTCATTTATATTATTTAATTGATTAATGGAAAATGACGTCTGCAGTCGTCCGGACTCGTTACGCATTCGACTCGTTACACATTCGACTCGTTACCCGCTTACTGGACTCCAATCAATGAATGGTTCCTTGTCTTTCGGTGCGATCAACACGTATACGCCCCGTCCGACCGACCGTCAGTTGCAGTTGCAGATGCAGATGCAGATGCAATTATGCATTTATGTATGCAAAGTGCGAGGGCTACTTGAGCAGTTACTGAAAATATATATACATAATTGCAAATTTGTCAACATTGAAAACTTGTATTTCCTAATTCAATAATATATTTATTTACAGCTTTTTACAATTATTAAAACATATTTCATTACCTTGTATTAATAGAAAAAAACTTCAATTTCTTATTTAAATTTAAATACAAATTTGATGCACTTTTATTTTTTACATAAATAATTTAACTATGTACAACTTTTAAATAATATTAAAGCATATTGTATTTTATAATATTAACAGTGAAAAAAACTTAATTACAATATACAACATATAAAATACAAATAAAATATTTGTATATTTTAATTTAGTGTTAAACTAAGACTTAAAAGCATTAAAACATTGTAAAATTAAGCAAAACTTTTTTAAAAGCTACCCTTAAATTGTTGTATTAAAGATGCAGTTTTAAAATTTGTAATGTCCACATGTAAATTTTCAAAATATACATCGAATACACTTATGATGTAAAGTATCGTATTGTAAAATCTCAAAGCTTTCCTTCTTCTCTTTTCTGATTTGAAGTAGCTTTAAAGCCACCCTCGCATCTAAAAATACTGGCACTTCAAGTTATGATGAGGTACAGGTATCGTATGAGTCGGGATACAGTTACGGGCAGTTAAAACGTCTGGCAAGCTCGTGTTACTTGTAACTTGTACAGTACTCGAGACCTTAGCTGCATTACGAGCTAAGTAATTGGCTGTGCATATATGTACATATATTCGTACATAGATATACTATACACATAATGTATGTATATTCCGATAGCATGCTAATGGGCCGACTAATGCGGAACCAAAACCCGCAGCTGCAATTTCAGTTTCAGTTTTTAGAACGACGTTTTGACGTTTCCAGCCATAAATGCACATTATTCATATTATTCATATGCAAATGTCTGACATATTGACCGGATTTTTGTGTTTCTCTTGGCCTTTTTTTTGTGCCATATAATTTTGTTGGCCCACAGTTGCCTGATAAAGCTTATCGTTAGAGCGGCTTTAAATGCATTCGCTTTTACGACTAAATACACTCGTTTTCGAGAGTATTTACGCGTTAAGCACTTTTTCAGTGTCATTCGCCCAATGCAATTTGTAGAAATGTGTTTCCGTTCGGTAAATAAGTATACCTTAACACTAGCTGACTAAGTAGCGAATGCAATTGCAATCGATTAATCGAATATCGACAAATTTATCACAATATGTGATGAGAATTAGGTACATCCATATAGTCGGAAATCGATATGTTCTAATTAATAAGTACATGAATGTTTTAAGCGATCAATTGTCATGTCCTATCGATTATATATCGATTAAGATGATACTTATATGTATCTGATTTATACTGCATACTTTCGATTACAGCAAAGATCGATAACAGAAGTATCGTTGTCACATATTTGGCTATACGATTAGGGAATATTCGAATGTTTTTATATTTTTTACTCTAATGGATAAATTATTCGATAACTAATCGATTAATCGATAATTAATCGATATATTTAATATACGCACAGATTCAGCACAACTCCAACTTCATTACTAAATGTAACCCATAGTTCGATAAGTTCATCGATAGTTGGGTTATCGCTAAAGAGCATCATCGCTTCGACCTATCGACTTCAATTTTTTTAGAGGTCTCATTCCCGTTTTGTTGCTACTCGAAACAGCAAAAGCAAATTTAATTTGCAAACAGCCTTTCGACTAATAATAGGCATCTCGATATTTTGTTGTTGTTGTTGTTGTTGTTGTTGTTGTTGTAACTTCCATATCTCTAGGCTAGGCCAAAGCAACAGCAACAAAAACATGAGAAACAGATGCCAAAGTCAAGTTCATATTTCAATTTCAAGGTTTTGGGTAAACATTTGCTAATAAGTAAACACACAGTAAAATATATGAGCAAAAAAAAACAAAGCTCGCAAATTGCGTAGAGTGCAAAAAGAATAGGAGAAAGAAAGAGAACAACACAAGGAAAGAAATACTGAAATGAAAATGAAAAAGAAAACAAAAGACAAAAGACAGAAAACAGAAAACAGAGAAAAAACAACAATTAAACAATGTTACTGCCTGTTTGATTGCATTGTATTGTCTTTCCTATACCCTGTAAAAATAGAACACTTGGACTGTGGAATAGTTACAGTTATGAAATTTGGGATGTGCATGTAAAAATGTCAAATATGCAAATAAAAATAGTTAGAAATCATTAAACTTTTCTATAAATGAATTTAAATACAAATAGATGATTCATGAGATACAGGTTGACTTTACAGCTGTTTACAGGGTATCTCCATATCAGCTGAGCTGTTTTTATTTTTAATTTTCTTACTTGTTTTCATTACTACGAGTATTACGAGACATTTGTTTATATGTTTTGCTTTCGTCTTTTATGTGCTCGCATTTGGAGTAAGCCTCCTCAACAATTTATGAATAGGCAATAATTTACTACTCGACTTAAAGATAGAGCGTGTGAGCCATAACTGGCGATACGGATACGATACATTGATATATGTACATATAAACACAAATGTTTCTGTAAATATCAATGTTATTTCCCCTTCCAAAAGGTTCGCGGAATTTTCGTAAATTGCCTGGCGCCAATTCTTAGCTATTCGTGATAATCGCAGCGCCGTCTTTAGACAAGGAAACCGATTCACACCGTTTGGGCTTTTAGAAAACGACAAAAAATAGTTAAATAGAAGAGACACGTGGAAGATTTGATACACTTGCAGGCACTGTAGATATTTTGAAGACTTGAAATAGATGTGTCATATTTAAAAAATTATTTAAATTGTCTAGAAAAACGAACAAAATTTAATAAGCAACCGATCGTAAATATGGTAGTTTTATGATATACTAGTATTTATTAAGAACAAATTTGTTTGTTTATTTTTTTAATACAAACTAGACGACGGTGCTACAGTCGAGTTTGCTCGACTGTCGGAGACCCCGTACTTACTATGGAAAAGCAAAAACTGCTTATAATAAAATAATATAAATCGGAGTGTGCTCGACTTTAAGATACCCTGTGCCCTGGCACACCGATATCCTAATACTTATTTGCATTCGACTAATTGTTTGTATTACAACTGTATGTTCTAGTGAACCGATTTAAACCAAAGTCGATCAAAATGTAAAAGACATAGAATATTCCCAATCTATGAGTTCGGTTGAGATACAAAAAAGATTTCATACTAAATCTATATTTTCGATCAATCGTTTCTATGGCAGCTATAGGATATAGTGGTCCGATTTCCACCAAATCAGGTCAGGATGTATGGAACCATCCCATATGCATATTCTGTCAGTTTGGTTTATATATCTCAAACAACAAAAGTATTTCATACTAAGACTTGATTTTCAACTGATTGTTCCTATGGGAGCTATGTGATATAGTGGTCCGATCCAAAATCTGAAACAAACTTGGTCTGCGTGCAATTTAGACGAACCTACATACCAAGTTTGGAGTCTCTAGCTCTTATAGTCTCTGAGATCTAGGCGCTATTACAGACGGACAGACGGACATGGCTATATCGAATCGGATGTTGATGCTGATCAAGAATATATATGCGTTATGACAAAGTTAATAGACCCCTGTACTTTTTTTAAGTACGGGGTCTAAAAATCAACTATCAACCGATCGTAGCATTGAGAGTATATTGATATATCCACATGTATAAATTATTCTTAAAACAGTTTTGAAAATAGTTGGAATATTTATGTATTTTTTTTAATTTTTCATGACTAATTTAAAATCATTAACTTGAAATAATTTTAATTTAAAACAAAATTAATATACATAATTGTAAAATAAACAAGGATTTTCCGATTGTTTCCCGCTTGAAGACATAATTATAATGCTCTCTGCAAGGGTATAGAAATACATATGACAAATACCTGAATAGTAGGTAGTGCTATTTAGTTTTTGGTTGAGATAGATGGGGAAGGGTTGTTGAGGGGCAGGGGGAGGGGGGTTACAACACGCGCGTTGTCGCTTTCTAGGAATCGAATCGACGCGTCGATTCAAGTGGCTTGGGAAAACGAGAGCGGGAAGAACAGTTTCTCAGGTGCTGAACGTGAGATAGGGAGACATCAGATACCAACTACCGACTACTGGGCTACGAGATACTCGAATACTCGTCATAGACGATTCGATTTTATTACTGGCTACCTATGTGCATATATATAATTCACATGTTATAGAGTCTCAGTCACATCAGTTTCCTTTGAAATGCTTAGTCATTGTTGTTGTTTAGTTTCTGCTATTTGCAATAGTTGCATTCGTTCGAATGAATGAATAATTGTCTGAATAATTTTGCTTCTTTTTTTTGTTCTGTATTTTATGATGCACTCGATAGTCGTGTAATCGTTTCGTGTTGTTCTTTTTTTAATGTTTGTTTAGACCTTCACGCCTAATCAATGAGACGAATTCACTGTGAATACATCGAGTACTCGACTTGATGGGTGAGTACTCGATTAGCCGGAAAGTTTGCACCTATTTGGGCAGGGAGGGGGCCAAGGGGTTTCGTTCACACACGTGCGTTACGACTATTGAACTTTGAGTTGAGTTGACATCACATACGTATTGAATAACCAAGAGTATTACTTTGAATATCAACGAGTCAATGGGATTTTACAAGTAGCTTCCGGGTACTCGACTAACTCACTGGCATCTACATCAAATTACCCTGATAATGGCAACTCGGCAGTTGTATTTCGAGTAGAACTCTATGCAAGTACTCACTTGGGTAAAGTGAACATGGAGGACATGCTAAAAAAAACCAAACAAATTTCAATTGACTCCATTGAAATATTTTAATTTACATATCACTCATCTGAGTTACGAACGACTTTCATCTTGATGTAACTGAATAAAGTGAACATGGAGGATATGATAAAAATATCACAAATTTCAATTGACTCTATTTCTTGAAAAGACTTCAAATAACATACCACTCATATGTGTAATTCACGAATTTCATCTTGATGTAACTCAATAAAGTGAACATGGAGGACATGCTAAAAATATTACAAATATCAATTGTCTATATTGACAAATTTTAATTTACATATCACTCATCTGAGTTAAGAACGACTTTCATCTTGATGTAACTCAATAAAGTGAACATGGAGGACATGCTAAAAATATCACAAATTTCAGTTGACTCCATTGAACAATTTTAGCTTACATATCACTCATCTGAGTTACGAACGACTTTCATCTTGATGTAACTGAATAAAGTGAACATGGAGGATATGATAAAAATATCACAAATTTCAATTGACTCTATTTCTTGAAAAGACTTCAAATAACATATCACTCATATGTGTAATTCACGAATTTCATCTTGATGTAACTCAATAAAGTGAACATGGAGGACATGCTAAGAATATTACAAATATCAATTGTCTATATTGACAAATTTTAATTTACATATCACTCATCTGAGTTACGAACGACTTTCATCTTGATGTAACTCAATAAAGTGAACATGGAGGACATGCTAAAAATATCACAAATTTCAATTGACTCTATTTCTTGAAAAGACTTCAAATAACATATCACTCATATGTGTAATTCACGAATTTCATCTTGATGTAACTCAATAAAGTGAACATGGAGGACATGCTAAAAATATTACAAATATCAATTGTCTATATTGACAAATTTTAATTTACATATCACTCATCTGAGTTACGAACGACTTTCATCTTGATGTAACTCAATAAAGTGAACATGGAGGACATGCTAAAAATATCACAAATTTCAATTGACTCTATTTCTTGAAAAGGCTTCAAATAACATATCACTCATATGTGTAATTCACGAATTTCATCTTGATGTAACTCAATAAAGTGAACATGGAGGACGTTCACACTAATTTTCTAAGTGACTTATACAAGATTTTGAATACGAGCATGAATATACATATATGTAAAAGTTTTCATGGGCTGCAGTGACGCTCGTTATTCTTATAAATAAATAAAGTGAACATGGAGGACATGCTAAGGAAATAAAAATAAAATATAATTCACTTTTGTGGAATTAAACTTGAATGTGCGTGTTAATAGCTCAAATATTGATTTAAAAATGCAGTATTTAAGTTAAGTGAACATGGAGGACAAGACCAGAAAATATTCAAATTGTAAGTGGACATTTAATGATGACATAAATTTATAATTCATTAAATAATTAAAACTCAATAAAAGTAATTGAGTAAGTGAACATGGAGGACAGTCTTCAACCTGTAAACTACATATATGTACTTACTTAATGAAATAGAGCATCTTATGTATCTATTAGTAGTAGCTTAGTTAAACAGAAGTTAACATGGAGGACAAGTGGCTTTATCTTCTTATAAATGTTGTTTTGATCAAGTTGGACTAATATCAGAAATTTAAGTTCAACAAATATGTAAAGTGAACATGGAGTTGAATCATAAATACTTACGAAATTTCGCATTCCCTCTCAAGAGAGAAATACTTTGTGGTTTCTAGTGATTACAATACTCGCTTGTTATCGATAACTAGGGGTAGTCCGAGTTGAACTGAGCTGAGCCAGAGCACAATCTGTCAGTGCGATGACAGGTCAGGTACAGGTGCTTACAAATGTAGTTATCAATGGAATGGAATGCGATTAGCCCATTTTGTATTTGGTATTTGGTATTTAGTATTTGGTATTTGTCTTATCAGCGACTCTTTTGAAACGGATCGAAACAGTCGCAGTCGTAACTTGAATGCCTTTTTCATAGTTGTTGTAATCAGTTACTCTTTACGCGGTAAAAGTCTAGTGACGAAAACATTTTCATGCCCAAAATTTCTGATATCCAATTTTGTGACGAATAATATTAAGTTTTACATATGAATAAAATAAAAAAAAAATTTGGCACTCGGCACATTGCGCTAAAATGTCTAAATTTTTCATACCAAATAAAACTCACTGTTTTGCGCAGTGCCGAATGCAAAATTTTTTTTTTATTTTATTCATATGTAAAACTTAATATTATTCGTCACAAAATTGGATATCAGAAATTTTGGGGCATGAAAATGTTTTCGTCACTAGACTTTTACCGCGTAAAGAGGTTTTTTTATGGGATATCAGAAATTTTTGAATAAGAAATTTTGAAAATTTCAATATTTTTTGACAATATAACTTGTCAAATTTTTATGGCATGCCAAGCGCAAAAGCTATCAGCATTCTCAAACTCTGGTTGCAATGAAACTTTGTTGCTGAATTCCCCAGTGGACCAAGCAACGGACGTTGAGCGAGAGTCTCGCCAAACGCTCGTAGACTGGCTCAAAAACAGACAAGTTGCGGTCAAACATCGTGCGGCGATCGAACTTCCGCCAAACATGAGTTGTCGAGCTAGGAAGTGGGCTGAAAACGGATCATATATGAGAGAATGCAGAAGTTCCGCTTAACTATCATCAACATGCTTGTGAGCGAAAAAAATCGGACACGAACGAAGTCATGTTATGTTGCAACGTAACTTTTTCGTTGCGTCGTGTATGACGCAGCTGTGGGCCGGCAGTAAAATGGCTTCGGCTCAGAAAAATATCGTTCGGCAAAAGACACGACAGAAATTGTATGACAATTGTTATTGTTGTGTTTATTTTTCTGCTTTGCCTTTGAGCAATTCGTGTTGTGTCAATTGCCAGGAATCTGCGGAAGCACATGGTCTGTGTGCAGATAAACAAAAATTAATAAAGTGAGTAAATTATAATGTAAATGTAAGTGTATATTAATAACTAACTAATACTGGTCGCAGTGCAGAAAGGCCTTATTTAACAAGTGTATATTTAATAATAATATTATATATTTTTACAGCAACCCGAAAGTAATCGATGACGATGGAGGGCAGCATGCTGAACAAGAGGCGCAATACTAGGTGTGGACAAAGAAGGACGCCTTAAAAAATTAAAAGCTACATTTTCTATATTTAGATTTATTTTATTTAAAATTATATTATAATGTACTGTAATTTCTCTAAGTTTATCAATATAAAAACAATATTATTAGAAAAAATATTAATTCTCGTCTGTATTTAATTTTAGTAAGGTGTCATATGCAATATTACTTAAAGTACGCAAAAGATATCATAAAGGTCCCGAAAACGGTACTTTTACGTGTGTAACGCGTATAGTGTTTGAGCGATTCGCTGCCACAAACTGAGCGACAGATGATTCATATTTCTATCATTTTCAGAAACGCAACCGAGAGTTTTACACGTCCGAGATCCACAAAAAATATAATTAAAGTTCTGAAAATGATACGTTTCCGTGCATCCGTTTATGAGACTTTTGCTGCCACAAACTGAGCGACAGATGGCTCATATTTCTATTAATTTCAGATCTGAAAACGGACGTTTTGCACGTTTGAAATCCGTAAAACTATCATTTTCGTTATCATAAATGAAATTTTGGTCCACTGGGTCACCACTTGCAAGCAGTATACTTCCGCAACAAGCAAGCAGTGTACATACTGCATATGTACATGCAGTAGTGTAAAGGAAAATGGTATATTCAGTTAATAGGTTATATCTTGCCCAAACGAATTTTGACAGATATGTGTTGTATGTCAAAATACGCGGAAAGGAATTGTCTTTAACATATACCATATTAAAAAGTGATTTGAAACACAGATTTTTCTTAAATCGCCAAAATATGAGAAAAAATACCTTTTTTACCTGTAGATTTTTACCTGTGTTTCTCAGCAAAAAAGTTTACAGCTATGCTTAAAAGCCATTTGCAATACCTTTTCAACGATATATAGATCACATCTGTAGCTTCTTTCGTTTGGATGCTATAGGGGTTTTAATTCTAGCGGCTTTTAGCGATTTCCCGCTAAACTAGCGATTTTTCGAAAAAGTCGTAGAACAAACGTTTCTAATTTTTTGATTGGGAACAAGTCCTCATTCACCGATTTAAGATATTTCAACGCTTTCATACAAACAGACAAACAGACAAACGGACAAACAGACAAACTGACTTTTCATCTCATTTTCGGAAGGCCCCTAAAAATTTCAAAATTAATTATTTTTTGAACCAGTAATCGGATTTCGATGATCGAGGTGTCATTCGACGCGTATTTTTTATTAGAATAGTAAAAAATTTAAAAACAATTCATAAAGGCTCCAACGGCCCCATTAGCTCCAATAATTTAAATTTTTCCCCTCCCACTTACACCTGTTTATCTCACGAATCAGGTGAGTTTCCAAAAGTCTTAGTATGCACATTTGTAAGTTAAGTTAATACCTTTCGATCGATATATCACTCGACCTGATCGGACAGTCATAGCAAATTTTCAATTCTTCCTGTGTATATATGCTAGTCGCCTTCGCACCCTTCGTGCTGCTTTTGTCACTAGCGCGGACTGCCGTCCGCAGTGATATTCAAGTAATAGGTTATATTTTCCAAACCAATCAACATAAATTTATGAATGATATATCAAAAAACGCGAAATTTTACAAGCTCAAACATATTGCAAATTAAAAAAAATCGTAGGCAGCGTTTTCTCAAAAACCGCCAAAATGGGGGGGAAAATCCCTTATGTCACCTGTAGCAATTTACCTATGTACTTTAGAAAAAAAGTCAAAATGTATGCATAACAGCCCTTCAAAATACCTTTTCAACGATATATAGATCGCATCTGTAGCTTTAATCGTTTGGATGCTATAAGAGTTTCAATTTTAGCGGTTTTTAGCGATTTCCCGCTAAACTAGCAATTTTTCGAAAAAGTCGTTGAACAAACGTTTATAGATTTTAGAGCAGGAACAAGTCCTCATTCAAACTTTTAAGCTAAATCAACGATTTGATCCAAACAAACAGACAAACAAACAAACAGACACACAAACAAACAAACAGACTGACTTTTCATCTCGTTTTGAAAGGGGCACCAAAAATTTCAAAATTAATTATCTTCTGAACCAGTGATCGGATTTTGATGATCAAGGTGTCATTCGACGCGTATTTTTGATTAGAATAGTTAAAAATTAAAAAAAAAATAAAAAAGGCTCCAACGGCCCCATTAGCTCCAATCATTTAAATTTTGCCCCTCCCACTTACACCTGTTTATCTCACGAACCAGGTGAGTTTTTAAAAGTCTTAGTATGCACATTTGTAAGTTTAATTGATACCTTTCGATCGGTATATAACTCGACCTGATCGGACAGACATAGCAAATTTTCCATTCTTCCTGTGTATATATGCTAGTCGCCTTCGCACCCTTCGTGCTGCTTTCGTCACTAGCGCGGACTGCCGTCCGCAGTGATCAGTTATCAGTTAACCGTTAACTGTTGGGGTTGGGGTTGGGGTCATGCCAAGTGTTGGCCAAGTGTTAACCTGTCAAGATCGACAACCAACTTCCAGGCGAGTGCAATTAATTTTAATTAGCTTCTTTTGTTTAATGACGACAACTAATTTTGTTTTAAAGGTACTTTTTTTGTATTTCAATTTCATTCCGCGAATAATTCTCGTTTTTTTCCTTATAGTTTTATTTTCCTGCTTCTTTTTTTGCGAATTGCTCTTATCAAAATTAGGTCAGCGCGTTGTATTCACATTTGGTTGATTAGTTGGAAATTTGTTGCCGTTTTGGCGGCTGCCTCCAACATTTCAAGTGCCTGGGCGGCCTGATAAGCGAGCTGTTATCGGCTCGGTCTCTGGAAACAAATCAGTTTTATGGCATATACCCTGTACACATTACACATTGTCTCCATCAAAAACTCTAAAAGTTTCTTGGAATCTCTATATATATGATATAAATTCTTGTCGAGTCAATAATAGAGTTGATCATTGCTTATAATTAGGTATTTTTTATAGTGTATCTTAGTTTAAGTAAAAGAAAATTTCGCAATTTTAAGAATTGTTCGGTGCCTTAGCTCTGGATTACAGGGTATCTATCACTTTCTGCTTACTCGTAAATTTACAAAATGAAAGGAAAAAAAAACTATAATCGATTTCAAATACTGTTGTTGCTTGCTCGTTTACTTAGTCATATTACAGGGTATCTGCTCGTCTTTCCTCGCTCAAATGTAAGTTAAAACGACATACACTTTCAATTAAGTTTCAATTTAATCATAAGACAAGCTTATTTCACTTTTCACCGAATTACAGGGTAACTGGCAAGTCCACCTCGCCATTTTCGGCCATTGTCTGGCTGCCGCTGAGACGGACCGTTCAAGTGTTGCCGTGTGACAGTCAAAGTAAAAGAAGCAACAAATAAGTCGATTTTGACATTTCGCCAATAGTTTTTTGTTTTATACTTTTATTATTATTTATTATTATTGTTGTTGTTTTTGTTGTTGATAATTGCGAATGTTGGAGTTTAGTTTCAAGGCGCTGATAAAATACCTCAATAGTTGACTAACTGAACTGACTAAACTGTTAACTGCTAACTGTTAACTGTTCGACGGCAATAAATATTGCCCATGTTTTATTTTTAGCCACGCGACAAGATTCTGAATCGTTTGCCAAACACAGATTTGTAATCAGTTCCTTTTTTTTTCTTTTTTGGTATTAAACTCACTTTTCTCTTGCAGCATTTCTTGCGTCATGTTCAATCTGGTGTACAGATTAAAGGCGCTTCCTGTGCATAAATCTAACTGGGGTAAAACCAAACTGTAATTTGAATACAAATAAACTAAACAGAAGCTGTAAAGTTGTAGGGTATCTATCAAGCAGTAAACTAGAAAACAGACGTCACTTGCAGTGGAATTTGTGCTCGTAATTTAAAAGCTCTTTACTTCCTCTTTTCCACTCTTTAACACTCCCAAGGGGGCGGTGATCACACGTGCCACAACTGTATCTGACGGAATATTTCTTTAATTACCATTGTTGGCGATGAGAAATGTTTGAGTTTGAGTTTCATTTTCGTTTCGTCTGCCAACAGAATAAATAACTAAACAAACGAAGAAAAGAATTATTCACAACTGGGTTCAACTACGATTTAATTTACGCAGATCTGCGACAGATCAAATATAAAGTATATGGGCTAATCCTGAGTTGCGGACGTTACATTTGTACGCAAATTTTCATGTTTAAACTGATACAGCTCGCGTTCAGATTGGTGAATTAAAATGAAATTTTCTGGAAAACGCATATTATTGGGAGTACTCTTAAACCTATTTTAAGATAAAAGCCTTACTGCTTTTTAAAAAAAATTAGGCTTGCTGAAAGTTCTGTTGCGGCCGTTACAAAGAATGGAAGTCGATTTGAGGCTAACGTGCATTTTCACATATATTAGCGAATTTTGCATACTAAACAAAAAATATCCAAATACAAAAATCAATCCAGCATACAAAATAAAGATATGTACTCTCGTTAATTAAAAATCTTAGTTTTTGTCTGTTGCGGACGTTACGTTGCGGACGTTACACTTTTTACACACACACTTTTGTTCAAATTATGAATATATTATATATTAAATATTTTTTCGATACAGTTTTCATCTTAAATAAAAGAAAATTAAACAGTGTTTAAGATGAGCTAAGCGCTAAACACTTAGACAACCGTTTTGCCCACTTTTTGGCTATTGAAAATACCCTTTTTTTACAAGAATTATTGAAATTTAGAGGCAAAAAGAGGAATTAATTGATAAGGCTCGGCCATGAACTTACAAACCACCGTAAAACCATTTTGATTTTGTAATTTGAAGCCAGAAAATGTATTCTATTATAACAAAAAGCAACTATTATTAAAAAACATGCATATTTTTGACAACTTTAAGTTTTCGGCCTGGGTTTAAAAATTTTCGGATTAGCCCATATACTATCATATTTCCATAACTGACAGCTGACAATTTAAAAGTATTTAACAGAATCAAGAGCAGTTCCTAAGAGCAGTTCTTATCTGCATGGACCTCAAGCAACTGATCAAAATTTCCGACATAAGTTGGACTAATTTAATTGACAGGAAATACCCAGAAATAAAGCCAAGTCTTTGTCAAAAATATGTTTGTTTGCTTTTTGTGGGAAAATCCGAAAACTATTTTTATTGAATATATTCAAATCAAGTCCAAAATTGTTATGATCAATGGCGTCAATCAAACTATATGTTATAATTATCGATGCCAGCTGAAAGTTTATTACTGAGTTCACTCTTCAGCCTAATCTTTTTCACAATTATCTTTAATTATTTTGGGGAAAATCCGAAAAACTATATTTTTAAATATTGCGAATCAAGTCACAAATTGTTCTGCTTAATATCTTAAGTATATAAAATAAATATGTTATAATTAAAAGTGGCAAAATGTTCTTTTTTTTTTTGTGGTACACTCTGGGTTCGCATTGGCAATTTCTAGAAGCACTTGAAAGTGCGTGAGCTGAACTGATTTGAAAGTTCTAAGTATCGTTTTATCTATTCAAGTTGAATATGATCGCTTGTTGCCAACTGTCGGCAAACTCTGCTCTTAACTATATTTAGTTGTTATCAACTTTCGTCACACACGCATTCCAAACACACACACACACACACACACGCATACTTGAACTTATTTAATAGCTGCGATACGAGAAACTATTGAATACAATAAAAATGGAACAGAAACAGAAACAGAAACGAAAAAGCCAGAAAAAATCAGCTTATAGTAAGTTATTTCCAGGTAGCATATAGACAGGTAATAAATACAGCTAGTACTTAAAACTTAACTAATATTTGTCTTTCACTACCCGGTTTCAAAGGCACTCGAAAGCTAACTTATAGTACAACAAAAAAGTGACAAAACTGCAGCATCATGCTACATGAAACTCAACTTATTTGACTGATTGGAATAACTATTTCTATATATATTTATGTGTATATGTGTGTATGTGTGTCTGTAATGAGCTCTGTTTTAATCGCTTCAAATGCTGTCAAATTATCAGCTTCTATTTTTATATCACATTAATTACACGTGCCAAAGTAACGCACAATAGGCGTATACGCAATACGCGTTACTCATACGCCGAGTGTTGCCAGCCACATAACGAACGTTACGCAAAACACCAAATATGATATCGCTGTTTCACTCTCACTATCTGTCTCTCTCTATCTCTCTCTCTCGCTCTCTCTCTCTCTCTCTCTCTCTCTCTTTCAGTGCGTAAATTGATTAGAAAATGTTTCTCTTCTTTCCTCCCACAATAAAAAAAGAAGTAATTTAAAGATCGTAAAAAATCTTTGGCTGCTAGTCGGTTGAAGTGAACATGGAGATGATTCAGGTTGCTGCCTTGCGAGTTAATCAAGTTTTTTAATAAGTCGTATTAAATAGGCGCGATGTGCGATAAGTGCTAATTGATAAGTGATAAGCGCAACGGCGCCAACTATTTAAGCATTGCGTGGCCTGTCCGCCGTCCGCTGTCCGCCGTCCGCTGTCTTCAAGTGGCACATGCAACGCGTTGCCAATATCACGCAATAGCACGCACAGTCAACAGTCCACAGACCACAGACCACAAAAAACAGCTGAAGATCAAGGTCAAAGTTCTTCCGCAGCTCTGTTAATTGATTTGTTTAAAAACTATTTTACAAATCTAAAAATAGGAAAAAACCAACGAAATCCCAAATTACCAGCTGAGATTTCGATTTCGGTTTCGCTTTTGATTTCAATTTGAGTTTTTTAATAATATTTTTTATTTCGTTGTCGTTTTCAGTTTCGTTTCCTCTTTTAATTGGCTTTTAAGAGCATACGAAATGGATTATTTATTAATCGTTTTCGATGCCCTAGACGACAACTGTAGCGACAGATTTTGACTATATGCTCACATCTGGTCCAGGGCTGTCGTGCAGTCCCAGCTGTCTGTTATTTATTGATATTCAATACCCTGTAATTATGATTATTACACGAAAGTGTCTAACCAACTTGCAAACAATGAATTATTTAGCTGACGAACAGAAACATTAAGAATAAAATTAAAATAAATGTAAAGATTATTTAATCAATATTCTGAATAATTATATAAGCCGATCTATACGATTATTATATATTCATTTATTAAATTTTATATCTATTTAAAATAAGCATTTTTTTGTTTACCAATAACTAATATTCAATCAATATTCGGATTATTTCAGAGATATCTATTAAATCAATTTACCTAATTAATAAGTTACAGAATATCTACAAGTCTAGCACATATTCTCATTTCTAACTTTGTTAATGAATATATTTAATAATATTTAAAATATATATATATATTTTTTTTTCAACTGATTCTTTTAATAAATCCAACACACACTTGCAGGGTATCTCTTCGTCTACAATTTTAATGAGTTCTTGAATGTTTGGTGAAAAATCTGTTAGCTGTTCATGGACCTAATGGAGTCATATACATATATAGTACATACGTATTTATGTAGAAATCGCTTGTGTTTTGTGTAATTGAATTAGAATTTCGCAAAAAGCAAAAATCGAGTTTCGATTGCGTATTATTCATTTGTGTTTCATTTGTGTTTCATTTGTGTTTCATTTGTGTTTCATTCGCGGTTCACTCGCGGTTCATTGTAGCGCCAGGGCGGCGATAAGCACACGCGCTGTGACCCCGCACTGCGACCCCTCCATTCCCCCTCCCCCCTCCCCTCCCCCTCCCCTCCTATTACCATTCCCCCCGTCCCAGCCCTCCCGTCCCTGCGATTCATGGCCAAAGTCAGAAGCGTTGTTCTTGTTGTCTATGGGATTTACCGATAGCCCTTATCGCTCCAATAGCATACTATATAGTGTATAGTGTATAGAGACGACAGTGTATTGAACGGACTACATAACTAAATGCATTGTAAATATTTTAAACAGTTGTAAATACTCGCACTATTCACACTCATGTCCATGTCCATGTCGAGTACACTTCCAGATACCCTAACTGTCGAACTGAGCACGATCAAAATATTTGTATTTATTTTTCTAAAAGGTCAATACAATTTAGTGCGGCTATAAAGTTAGTTTGTACCCTCTTGCCACTAAAAAAAATAAGTATATTCTATTTTCTGCCATTTAGCAAAGTTATTTTCATTGTTAAATTCATACATTTGCCCGTGACTTTAACAAAACTTAGCAAATTAACTTAATTGGGACTCAACAAATTTTGTAAATTCTCTGAAAAACTGCTCAAAGTCTAATATCCATATGGGTATTTCCAGGATCGCGAACTCGAGATTCGTACGACTTTCAATGAAAAAAAAATGGCCCAAATTGACATTTTCAAAAATGTTTTCTCACGTGTTTAATGCATTTTATCAACTCTATTTTTATGATAAAAGACAATCTTTGAAGACTTGTCGTTTTCGAATTATTTATAGAAAGCAATGCATCGCGAACGCGACAAAAAATGGAAGTCATGTTTGACTTCATCTTGACAAATGCGAAAGTCTGCGAAATGTGGCGAGTAATTTGAAAGGAAATACTCTTAAACCATAATAAAATAGTGCAGTTTACCATTTTAGAAATAATTTTGATATGCAACTACCGTTTTATATATTTTACAAGTTTTATTAGTAATTTGTAACGCGACATCGCGAACGTGACAAGATTTCCACGTAGTTTTTCCAAGAGTTTGTTCATCAAATTTCATTCTATATATCGAAAACAGCTTTTAAAACTTGTTTTAAATTAAACTTTCAATATATTTCTAAGAATTAAAATAGTTCATGTTACAATCTTACTGTCCTACTAAGTGTAATCGTTAAAATACAAACGGTCCATTTTGGAAGTCAATTTTTAAGAAAATGGGCAAAAATATGGAAAAAGTGAATTTATTCCAATGTAGAATCTATATGTTCATCCTATTGAATTTCTTCTAGCGTATATTGATAAAATAAATAACTTGAATACATTTTTGGAAGAAAATTTCACAAGATGTGAGTTTTTAATCAATTTTACGTTTTTCGTCGTGGTGGACCATTTCTGGAAATGCCCATATATAATAAACAATTTTCTCTGTATCCAAGTAATGCAATTTTGCCAAATTTCCTTTCTTTATGGTGGGAAATTGCTTGAAAAACTAATGTATAGAATTTTTTTTTATTTTTTATTTTTAAACCTCCTTCAAAAGACAAATTTTCAGATATGAGTGGGCAGAGAAATAGACTTATAATAAATGCAAATGATTGAAAGTGAAAAGTTCGAATGGTTTTGAGTGCAAGCTAATTTTATATTATTTATTGATATTCAGCTTCAAATTCCTTTTAAGAGTTCAATTTTAGATACTAACTAGAAGAACATTTTTCGTCCAGGCTTAAAAATAGAATTCAACTTTTGCGAAATTGTTCCTTGAAGATGTTTTTCACTCCTTGGCTTATTATAGATTGTGAGTAATTTCTATGGAAACAAAAACAAAGAACAAATATATATTTGACATCAGTTGAGAATGCAGTAGGAGTATTAAGTAGTCCAAGAACCAGTTTCAGCATCAGTTGAGCACCTTATGCAGTTAGAGTATGCAATATTCGTCAAACTGTTGTTGTCCTTTTCCGCTTTGATTTGCCTTATCAGTTTGTTCCGCTCGGCAATCGAATTATACGCAATCAATGCAGCTAATTACTATGAGGCTTACATATAGACAAATACGAGAATATATGCATTTAAATATATTGTAGTATCGTATATATATAGTTCTATATATATAGTCGCATTTACAACAGATTTACGTATGCAATTTTGTTGTTAGGCAGCAAATTGCAACAAATTGCTCTAGATGATTATTCATGTGTAGTTATCACTGTGCAGCAGACTCTTTTAATTAATGAACTGATAATATAGCGGGAGATATAGTGTATATGTATATATAGTCTATACAGACACAGGCGTGCATATAAACAGCTCACTATAAATTGCACATACGCCCCATTGAACGCGCGCCAAAACTAAAAGCGAGAAAAGAAAGGAAGAGGGGGAATCGTTTGGACTATACTGATATTGTTAGTAATTGATCTACCTAGGCAGACATATATGTACATACAGATATGTTATATTAAGTATAATAGGCTGAGTGCTCGATTCTTTGTAGGCTCCGTGACACTTTGCCAGATGCTGCCCACGCATTTGACACATTTTGTTGCTTCAAGCGGATCGATTTCTACATATTTCCCATTCATGCACATTGCACAGGGTATTTTAATTTTGTCACGAAATGTGTAACGCATTAAAGAGGGCGTGGCCGATCCCATATAGAATATATATATGTATATACATACGTATATTCCGACAAAGTATAAAAGGAAATATCCATCCAAATTTGAATTTATTCATGAAAAACCTCAAGTTAAATTCACATGTTGTATATTTAATAATATTTTATAGTACATATATTATACAGTTTTCATAGTTATAAATATGCTTTTTATTTTTCTTTTTTATTTTAAAACAGGAAAGTGCAATTACCAATTAAATTATATCAGAAACAATTAAAGTTCGTAACTGAATAGATTAAAAATAAGTGATGTATAATAAAATGTATTAAAATTATATGATCACTGATTTCTTATACTTTGAAATTAGTTTAATATTAGTTTAGCTTTAATATTTATTACAGCTCTTTTAATCAGCAAGTGTATAAAATCTTCGGCCTGTTAAAGATAAAATATTTGCCTTGTTTTCCTCTGCTTCTGCTTCTTCTTCGCCGTCTACTCGAGCGTCTGGCTGACGCACAACTTTTTGGCGGGCCTCTTCCCCAAATTGCCAAAAACGTTGCCAACTCGAAAATCGAAATTGAAATCAGCATCGACTTCGACATCGACTTCGACGTCGAAACAAAAGCACGAAAATGTCCTAGACAAAACGCGTGTGACCCACTTTCGCTGTGCCGTTATAATCTAAGAGCCGAACGCAGCGAGGCAACCATAAATGAGATTACCGATTAACGTAGCCATCGACGCTGGCGTCGACGTCGACGTTGACGTAGGCGTCAGTGGGGCGTCGGCGTCGGCGTCGCCGTCGTCGCTGCTCATAAAATACAATTTAGACGTCGCCGCCTGAAATCGTATAGCTTTTAAATGCTTTGCTTACCTATGAATAATGTGAATACTCATACTATGAATAACGTGAATACTATGTATTCACTTTGTAGGCCCCATTTCACATTTCACATTTCCGATTTCCCATTTCCCCGTCAGCAGTTGCCATTCAAATATCTATTAAAAATGCAAATCAAATGAAATAAAAGACAAGAGAAGAACAAATTCAGTTTCAACTATGAGTATATTTTGAATCATTCAACTAGATATTTAAAAGATATTTAGAATTAATTCTAGGCGACAATAATGTAAATAAATAAAATAAATTTAAAAGATGGTCAGCAAAAAATCAAAATTAAGCATTAAATCAATTTACTAATTTACAAATCTAAAATCAAATTGGATTTATTAGTTTTTAGTTGAAATGTTTCAGTTTATATTTAACGAGTACTTGAGTAAAATTTCAATAATATATTAAAATATTCATATTCCAGTTTGATATAAAATTACTTATTTGTATAGAATAAATAGAATATGCAAATTAAAGATACATACATAAATAAATGATTTTTTAGTGTAAAAATGATTTAAAGTAAACTAAAATTTGATATACAGTTTGTCAAGAAACACTTTACACACCCTAAAAAATGTAATATTTTGACATCTAATAAGAAAATAATAGGTTATTATCAGGGACCGTAATCATTATAAGTTATATTATAAAAATTACATCATAATGATTATATTTTAATTTTTAATTTTTTTCCTTAATGATGATCATTATTTTTGAGTAATTTTATAAAAATCAAAAATAATCATTTTGAATGAGTTTTATTTTTTTCGCTTAAAATAAAACTCAAAAGTAATTTACGGCTTCTGTGTTAAGATTTTTACCAATATTACTTTATATCCCTATAAAGGGACACCATAGCTACCTCCCAGCATTATCTTTTTTTTTATCGGAGTACGGTAACCCATTCAAACTTGCATCAAAACATCGAAAAATGTATAATCAGTGTAAAAACACTGAACTTTTTTGCATCAAAATATTTTTGGTAAAAAATCGAGGAAAAAAGTTGAAAAAGTAGACCTTTGCAAAAATTCAAAATTATCAATGGTGCTTTAATGGGTTAAGGAAATTTTTGCATCATTCGAACGGAAATTAAATAACCTTTCCAAATATATATAATAAGCTATTATTTTCTTATTATATGTCAAAATATTACATTTTTTAGGGTGTGTAAAGTGTTTCTTGACAAACTGTATGTAATTATGGTATGTATTGGACATCTTTCCATTATTTTAGTTAATTTTTGTGAATTTGTAACCAGCTCATATGTTATGTCACTGACAGATTTTCTCATGTACTGCCCGATTGACTGAATGACGCATTTGATTGATTGATTGATTGATGCGCTCGATTATCGAACCTAAACGTGTCGACAGCTTTATTTCTATTTTTTTTTTGCATAATTTCATTGATGCTTGGAAAAAGGGAACTGTGTGTGATTTTAACTGCACTGCACCTCTTACCTGTACTTAATGACCCCCCCCCCCCTCGCCACGCCCCTCGCCCCCTCGTAACCTTTTGATCTCTTGCACCCGCGAAACACGCAGCTGTGGAATTTGTTACGCGCAATTGATTTGAAACAAGCGAATTTATTGCTTAATTCGTCGTGTGTGTGTTAGTGTGTGTGTGTGTGTGTGTGTGTGTGTGTGTGTGTGTGTGTGTGTGTGTGTGTGTGTGTGAGTGTGTGTGTATATATATATATAAATATATATATTTTTACAGCTTTAAGGCTATGCATATTGTGCTTTTTTGCACATTAAATGCAAAATGCTAAAGTCAAGTTGTTGTTGTTGTTGTTGCTAAGTGGTAAAAGGTCTCGCACGTGTAATTGATTTACAAACAAGCGTAGCACACACACACACACACACACACACACACACACACACACACACACACACACACAACTAATGCGGAAATGAAATACTTTTACACTTGATTACATTGTTGCCCACAAACTGCGTAAAAGATTGAAAATTCGCACAACTGCAGCGCCCGACAATTTATGCATTTAATTATATATAGTAAAAATACACACACACCCGCACACACACTCACACACACCCGCACACACGTGCATGTGTTTAGAGGGGGGTGGGGGTGGCATTTGATGTTGGCATTAGATCGGGGCCATGTTTACTGAACGATCAGGCGTCTGGTCTGTCTGCGAGTTTATTGGCGCATTAAATAATAACGAATCACAATGGTCTTTCCACAGCATGAACGACTAGCACATACCCTGCACACATAAAGAGTAAACAATTTCATTTAACTTAAATATTTGTTGCTTTTCAGTCTCTATTGATTTAATTATCAATTTATTATTCAAGTCTTAGTTTAATTGTCAATTTGATTAAATTGTTTAATTTGATTAAATATAATTAAAAAATTATAATAAGTAATTAATATGACTTCTTCTTGACTTCACTTTCTATTTTCAGCAGCCTTGAATTTATGTATTTGAAAAATGCAACTTAAACTGAAGAAAACAAAATACCCCACACTAATGGGTATAAAATGAGAAAACTTAAATTTGATATTTGTGAATGCTCAAATCTCAACAAGTCAAAACAACTAAATGCAACAAAGTGTGTGTTGTTAATCGACTATAAGATATCCTATAAAGTGCTTCAAATTGTTTTCCCGATGCAATTGTCAAGAATTTTCGAGAGATTTTAGCTTAAATTGAAAGAGTTTCACTAAATGTGGCAAAATAAAATGCTGTACATACAAATCTCTAACATATGGAAATCTTTAAGGAACTAAATATAAATCGTGTACGTTATGCATGGAAATTAAATGCGTTTTATGGCTGCCACATTTAAAACATGTTCTATATTATACAATATACAAGTGCAATATTTCCAAGATGATGATGATGCTTAGACTCTGATTTAAGTAGCTCAATGCTCTTGGGCAACTGAAACATGTCATCTATTTAAAAATCTGAGATTATTTATTTTTTTATAATATATGCGACTTTGTTAGACCCCGTACTTGAAAAAAGTACAGGGGTCTCTTAAGTTTGTCACAAAAAAAGAAGTGCGTAACAGGCAGAAGAAGGCGTGGCAGACCCCACAAAGTATATGGGTATTTCCAGGATCGCGAACGCGACATTTGGCATTTTCAAAGATGTTTTCTCACGTGTTTAATGCATTTTATCAACACTATTTTTATGATCAAAGACAAGCTTTGAAGACCTGTCGTTTTTTAATTATTTATAGAAAACAATGCATCGCGAACGCGACAAAAAATGGAAGTCATTTTTGACTTCATCTTGACAAATGCGAAAGTCTGCGAAATGTGGCGAGTAATTTGGGAGGAAATACTCTTAAACCATAATAAAATAATGTAGTTTTCCATTTTAGAAATAATTTTGATAGGTTACTATCATTTTATTTATTTTTCACGTTTTATTAGTAATTTGTCACGCGACATCGCGAACGTGACAAGATTTCCACCTAGGTTTCCAAGAGTTTGTTCATCAAATTTCATTCTATATATCGGAAACAGCTTTTAAAACTTGTTTTAAATGAAACTTTAAATATAATTCTATGTATTAAAGTTGTTTATGCTACAATCCTACTATCTAACTTAGTGTAATCGTCAGAATGCAAACGGTCCATTTTAGAATTTGATTTTTGAGAAAATAGTCAAAAATATAGAAATAGAGAATTTATTCCAATATAGAATCTACATGTTCATCCTATTGAGTTTCTTCTAGCGTATATTGCTTAAATAAATAACTTGAATACATTTTTGGAAGAAAATTTCACAAGATGTGAGTTTTTGATAAACTTTTGGGCGAGGTGGACCTTTTTCTGGAAATGCCCATATACAGTCGAACTTCCCTAACTCGAACTTCCATAAGTCGAATTTCTCCTTAACTCGAAAAAAAATATTGGCCTGTAGTTCCGTAAATCGAATTTTTCGGGAAAATCCCCAATAAAGTTTGAATTTTTTTTCGTTTCTGTTTTATGCTTTTGTTACCGACTCGTTTGGATATGTAATATTGATGTACATTAACATATGGTGATGCAATATGATAGAATATTGCATCAACTAGTGAAATTTCTATAGGAAAGATGTTCGTAGTGTACTTTTTTGTCAGTGCAAGATTATTTACCATAGCACCAGAACGTGTATTTAAATGTTTATCGCATTAGCGAATATTTTAACTTATTTGTTATTATGATGTCATTTGAATCGGGAACTTCTTCTGGCAAAATAACGAAAAAACCAATGTTTGAGAATATTGACAAATCTTGAACAAACTGGAATTTTTTGTTGTTAAAAATAACAAGAAAAGTTTGCAATTTGAAATGTATTTATGAATGAATGAAAGTGAAGTTTCCTTTAAAAAATTAAAAAAAAATATTTCCTAACTCGAAGGCTCTATAACTCCAACTTTTTTCTTGGATAGTGGTGATTCGAGTTAGGGAAGTTCGACTGTATATTCTTGATCAGCATCAACAGCCGAGTCGATTTAGCCAGGTCCGTCTGTCTGACTATAAGACTAAAAGAGCTAGAGCAACTAAATTTGGCACACAGACTTCTATAAGCCCCAAGCAGATCAAGTTTGTTTCAAATTTTTGCCACGCCCCTTTCCCCTTCCCTTCAGTTTTCAAGGTATTATGATTTTTTTTAACTACTATTACTACCCATCATCCTACTAAATCGTAACAAGATCGTACAAATAGAATTAAAGTTGTTAAGCAATGTAAGTGCCTAAAAGCATGCAATAAAATAATATTTTCAATTTATTTGAATGAGTAACGGGTATCCTATAGTCGGGAGCTCGACTATAGCCATTCCCACTAGTTGATTGTTTCATTTCAGCTCTCCAGTGACTAAATATAAGCTCATGACTTGGGGTTGAAACAAAGAGCTTCTTGTCGGGCAAATGGAATAAATGCAACGCTCAATTGATATTTTCAAGTGCGTCTTTCCGGCAAGTCCATTGAACTATGGCTTAAGCCAAAGATATATACATATATATAGATACGGATATATGTCGGGATATGCATGCAAGTGAGAGCCAACACACTATATATCATTTTCAGGCATGACAGGCATTTAAGCAACTCTCGCTTTTGGCAATGCCAACGACTTTTTGATCGTGTTCAAGTTTCGCATTGTTCTTGCGCCTTCATTTTTGTTGACTCTTTTTTTAAGAGAGAGACTGACGCTTGGACGATCGGCGTCGTCGTCATCATCATTTTTTTATGTGGCAACTGTCATTAGCTTCCTTTTGGCGCTGTTCTTTATCTTGGACGGCAAAACACTCAAAATGCTGGCTGGGGGGAGGCGTGAAGGGGGCGGCGGACGCATATTTGCAAATTATCAGAGTTGTACATTGACATTCTACGCATTTTTAATGACTTCTTTTTCGGCCAAAACTCTTGAAGTTTAGGCATTTTCAGTTGTTCTTGCTGCAGGAAAAAGAACCAGACAAAATCAGAAAAAAGGAAGAGGGGAATTTCAACTGTCTGTTCGCTTGCCTAATACTCAAAGCTTAAATAACAACATTGGCAGTGGCAGTGGCATTTGACAGGCAGACGACGCGTCGTCTTGCAATCAACCCCCTTCCCACCTCCCACTTCCCATTTACCACTCTCCCCTTTCGCCTTTTTCTTACCCACTACACCCCCATTCAAATATTGCCATTCAGTGTTGCCTTAACTTTATGCAGTGTCAAAATTATTTGCTTACCCAACTCAACTCAACTCAACGATATTCGTGTCTGTCTTTTTTCATTCACTCAGTTCAAAGAATGCAGAGGGGGAATCAGAAGACTGAGATACATGCATACATATGTCTGTACATATATGTATGTACTATACATTCAAGACAGTTTTATGACAAGTCTTGAAAGGGGTCAGGATGTCCGTTAACTGCTCTGTCATGAAACTCAATGGCAGCACTTGTCAATCTCTTCGTCGTCCCCATAAATGAACTCAGTTCGATAAATCAATTGAACAAAATGGCAACAACAATTTGCTGGTTAAATAACTTTCCTTAGTTCTAATTAAACTCAGCCTCAGCAAGTAGTTCAATCTAAATATGAAAAGAACTCTAGCCAAATTAAAAATTGTATCTAATTCATTTGCAGGAAATCTTAATGGCAACTAAAGTTCAACAGTTCAAACATAATAAATTATATAATTTGTGATTTAAAGAAACTGCTTAGGGAGTACAGTAAAAAGTCCATACATAGAGATGTGTGAGAAAATTAAAATAAAAAAGTTAAATACATTCAAATGGAATTGAATTTGATTGATTTGAAAGCTTTAAAATGTTCAAAAATACAAACAAAAATAATGAAAATTGTTGACTTGTTGTAGCTGATTAAAAACTGATACCTACACAGAAAAAAAAATCCGGGATATTTAGCCCGAATTCAATCCGAAACGTTGTCAGAAGTGGGGTAATCTCGGATTTTTTTAAACCAAGTATGAAATACTTGATCTTTTCAATCCCGAATTCAATCCTAAAATTCTTAAATTCAGGCTAAAAAATTTGTAATCTTTTTTTTTTTTTAACGCTTTTTTTTAAAACGTTTTTTTTTTTAAACATTTTTTTTTTTAAACATTTTTTTAAATTTTTTTTGTGTTAATAGATATTTTTTTTTAATTTTTTTTTTTAACATTTTTTTATTTTTACCTATTTTCTTTTTTAATTGACGGGGGGAATCGAACCCAGGTTTTTTTTTTCAAACTGGAGTCGGCGACTCTAACCATTGCGCCACCGGACCGGTTGAAATGAGAGAGGCCGAGAGAATTTTCCTCTCGCGCTCCCATTTTAATCCCGATACAGGCTTGATTATTCAGCTTAATCCTGAAAACAAACTTAAAAAATGCGAGCTTAAATTAAGTATTTTATACTTGATTTTAGAATGGCATTTTTTTCTGTGTAGGTGCTGGTTGAATTAAGCTTTTAGTCACTGTAGGTTAGAGTATAAGGAAAAGCCTCGCAGGAAACTTTGTCAGAAGGAGAAAGGAGAAGTTCATTGTAGAGATGTTTCTTATAAAGAAGTTTGTCGAAAATAGTATGTTCCTTAAAAAATTAAAATTTTTAAAAAATGCGTTATAGAGAAGTTTGTTGCTATTAATTACCTATTAATTACAGAGTAATTTATATATAATATCAAGAAGATTCCTTGCAGGTAAGTTTCTTGTATAGAATCATACAAGAACCGTGTATCATAGAGAAGTTCCTTTCAGAAAGAAAAGGAAACTAAGCCGAAACTAAGAGATTCGTCATAAGGAAGCTCCACTGTTTGTTCAGAAACGTACATAAGTGAAATTGTAGTTGATTTAAGACGCAAAGTACTTGACGCCATTTGACAATCCGAAACTGAACAAAAGTATCTCAGGAACTTGATCTTGACTCTACACAATGACAATTAAGCTAGAAACGAGCATTAGCTTAATATGATCTAGTTTATCATACCATTTAATGAGATTGGCGGCCTCCTTTTGAATGTGGCATATCAATTGCGGTGATTAAATCGTTGATTTACGATTATTATTGTTATTATTATTATTATATTTCTGAGATTTTGCCACTCGAATTCCAACAACAGAATTCCGTATCAACAGAAACGGAAAGGAAACCGAAGCCGAAAAGGGAGCAGACTAATAAATGAGAGAGCAATGCAAAGACCGAACCCGCATATTAATAATAATAATCATGAATAATAAAAGAAATAATAATTATAATAATAATGGGCATAAATACAAGTGCTGCGTTTCTGGGAACACTTCTGGAGCCATGGACGGAAGTGGAAAGTGTGAATTTCTGCGAAGCGGCTTCGTCATTGATTCCGCTTTAAATGACCGAATGAAGAACGATGAATGAGAGGCCCCATTCCCTTGGATCGACATGCTGATCCGTACACATAGTGCCCAGCTCCAGATATGAATCAAATACGAGTACACATCGTAGGCCAGACCCAAAAAAAAGGAGAAACAAAAAATAAAACACTCAATAAAACTTTGAAGTTGTCGCGTTCATTTTGGGCACATAAATCACTTGAAGCGACGATCGTGTATCACCATGTTGCTACATGAAAAGCCCCCTCTATATCCCCCTACACCCCCTACCCCCCTTGGCAACACCCCTTTGTTTCGCCACCTCTGCTTGTACGACGCCGAGTTTCTCTTTCGGTTTGCAGTTGTCAAAAATTCGCACATTTTTTATACCAAGACGTGATACGCACCTGATCCCCTCCCCCCTCCTCCCCCTTCCCTCACCTGCCGACGCTGTCATGTAGCCGGCAATTAAAATTGGTTCCCTTCTACACTCCCCCCCTCCGTCACTCCCTTCTGCCCATGACTCAATTCCAATTGGCCAGGGCAACTGTTAAATAATTTATGAAGTGCGTAGGGTTTCTGGTGCGCATTTCAAGCAGTATCTCGGCCCGATGGATATATCGGAGGCTCCATAACAACATTAAGCCGACAACAGAGTGTGAACAGCTAGCGGCTACCCTGTACTTGCCAAAATCACTAAACAGACATTTATAAATACTACACACTTGTAAATTCATGTTTCACGACACTATATCTCTGTTGTTTCTCTAAGAATCTTTGGGAAATTTTCAGAATTCGTTCCATAAATATTAAACTAAACAGCTGCCAAGTTTCACGATTGTAGCTGTAGAAATGCCTTTGTAAAGAACATTTTTAGAATTGGGGAGAGTCTTCGAAATATTGGAAATTGATTGTCGAAAAAGATCTAACATATGTAGTCACTAGATTCTAGTGGCTTAGTTATTGCTCTAAGATACAGATGAAATACAAATTTGTACATTCTAAAGTATTTCCAAACAAATTGCGCTAAAGGATACTATCGCCTAACTATCGTTATCTATAGTATAACTATCTATAAAATAGTGCAAATGCTGGTTACATCGTTTCTTTCGGCTTCAAGCTACTCTTTGGAGACATTCGATAATTTACAGGGTATTAACATAATTTGGGGCATCGCTCACGCACTTTTTGGCCGCGAAGGGAGCTTCTGAATGAAGCCGGAAAATATTTGTCCACGCAACTTTCGGCTCATTAAACTTTTTGGGCACATTTTGTGCGCTGCATGCAAATGCCGCTGATTAAGTTTGGCAATTCGAATGGTCGGGGCCAAAACCAAATGTGGATCAGAGGGCGAGGGGTAGGGGGTAGGGGTAGGGGTAGGGGGAGGGGCTTAGGCGTAACATGGTAGACCTTGGCGCCAGTTTTTGCTAGGCGGCTGCGCTTTCTGCTTCAATGGCAGGCCATAAATCAAAAGACATTTGGGAAAGACGAAAAAGAATTGAACTCAAAGTCTAAAACACGCGGCATCGCATGACACTCAAAAAAAAAGAGAACTGAAACTGAAACCGAAACCGAAACCAAGTTTATATGGAAGACATAGGTTCTGGCAGCTGGAACCTAACGTCCGCTGTCTTCCGTCTTCCGTCTTCCGACTTGAGTTGAGTTGAGGAGTCTTGAGTGTGTGGATCTTGAGCAAGTGTTCGCTGGAGCACAACAACAAGTGTTAATTCTTCCAACACGAAGTTGCTCCGAAAACTTAAGCCTTAAACCGTGAACCCCTAAAAAAAAAAAAGAAAAAATATTAAAGGCCTAAGCCTAAACTTAAACCGAACCTCGGCCCGAACCACGAACTCAAACTCAAACTCGTACTCAAAAACTGAATAAGAAGAACAGAAAAACGTTGCCTGATTAATTATGAATTTGAATTGAGTGTCTGTTCGTCTGTCTGTCCGTCTGTCTGTCTGTGTGCACTCGGAACTGCACTTGCAACTTGCAACTTGCACTTGCACTTGCAACAACTGGCAGCAACTTGCGCGCGGCACTTTTCATATTTTTACGCTTGCGGAGTTCGCGACGCGACTGCAAATTGTCTAGGGGCGCATTCGAGCAACAACTTTTGTCACGCTATACGGGGCCACAGATAAGCGCACAGGGGCGCATTCGCGGGCATCAACAGCAGCAGCGGGCCCGAAAGGCAATTTATCGGTGGTAACAGCGATTAAATTCGGCAAATCACTTAACTATTTCAACCAAAAGCTTAGCAATGATATTTATTACTAAAGCCCCATTCAGACGAGCACTTTTTCACCGACACTTTTTGTCACATTTTGTCAAAAAGCTGTCCATGTCGCGTAACCATACAAAATTTCAAAGCGTCAGTAAGAAACCGACGCTCACCGATTGAAATAGAACACGTTCTATTCCATCGGTGAGCGATGGTGAGCGACACGGAAGGTTTTGTGACAAAAAGTGTCGGTGAAAAAGTGCTCGTCTAAATGGGGCCTTAACAACTAGACTAATAATCATTTTTACAGTACAACAATCAGCGATATATTCTTTATTTTTATCACTTTAATTGTCAGCATTATATATCATAGAAACGAGACTACAAAACCAATGTTTTAAATAACTAAATAATACAAAAATCGTGTGCGTGTATTAAAAACAAATATTGTTAACTTGAATAGTCAAAACATTTGATTATTAAAAACTATTTTTAAAATATTTTTGATTCATGTAAATAGCACATATTTAAAACTGCACCGAAATACAATTATAGCCATCAATATCCCTATAGCATTATACATTTTTGATTTTTTAAATTATTTTTTCGGTTTTACCTTAGAATATTTCAATAAATTAAAGCAAATACAGTCGAACTTCCCTAACTCGAACTTCTCTAACTCGAATTCTCTCTAACTCGAACTAAATTGAGTGGCAATAGCGTATACTAAACCGAACAAAAAGACTTCCCTAACTCGAAGTCTCCCTAACTCGGACTTTTTTCTTGGATAATGGTGATTCGAGTTAGGGAAGTTCGACTGTATACATAGTAAACTTTTGACTGCTCATCCAGTTAACAGCTATACATTTTGGGCGGCACCTTTTCACCCGCATTGCGCTCCTGGCGGGCCGAGAAAAAAGACTTCATTTACAGCTGAAGACGCCGTCCACTTTGGCTGGACATGCACAATGCTCAGCGGCACGTCTCAGTGTCTTTATCATATAAACGGTGCGATTTAAATTAATAATTAAGCTTGGCTTGGACTTCACTCTGTCTCTGTCCCTGTCCCTGTCTCTGGTTCTGTCTCTTTTTCTGGGTCTGTCTTCGGATCTGGACTTGGAGAGGGGTCTGTTTGGGTCTTTGGTCTGCTCTGGTCGGACATCTGCCAGCTGTTCGTCTCCGTTTGTCCGTTGCAGGTGGATGCGGATTAAAAAGCCTCACAACAGTGTCCGCAATAAATCATCGGAGACATTGGCTAGCCCGAGTGCAGCCAAATGCAAAGACTTTTCCTTCTCCCCTCTGTGTCTGTTGTTGGCAATGGAAACGCAGTTCGTGTCATCATTGATATGCCATATATAGTACATAGGAAGCTCCTCAGCCGGATTCTCATTACCGATATGACCAAGTGCAAGGGAGTTGCAAAGTCTTCTTTTCTAAAAAAATATTCTATATACATTTTAATATACAAGATGTAACTTAACATTTATCATATACTATATGACTAGATACTAAATATGGCTTTAATTTTAAGTCTTCAATCTGAAAACTGAACCGATTTTCATTTATTCCTCTGATTTCCAAATATATTTTTAACAAGGAATAGATTGAAAATTATGCAATATTTGAAAATCATGTTTGAAATTCGCATAATCTAGGAGTTAAGGACTGCATTTTATTGAACAAAAGATGCCAATTGTAAGATTTGAAAATTGTTTCAATTGATTTTTGACATTTTTGTCAGATGGATGTGAAACTGAGGATAATAAAGCGTTGAATCTGCTGTCATTCGAGTCAGAGATGTGGCTGTAACATTTTCAATAACACAAAATTTGCCGTGCTCGTTCACCGAACAGTCCAAGTACACAAGCTACGAAGAAACCAACACAACGAACACGAACGGACGAAGCAGAAGAAGCAGAAGATCAGCAATTAAGTCAAAGACGAGTCGGGAAAAGTAGCAGGAAAAGGGAGTAGGAAAAGGCAACGGAAAGGGCAGCAACTTTAGCAACGAACCGTCGGATCTTTCACTTTCTTTCACCAAACGATGCTCTTCATGGATGCCCTGTTCAACAGTCTGTTGGTTGTCAGCTCCGGCTATGCGATGTACACGCTGCATCCGCTGCAGACTCCGTACGGCTATGCGGCGGCCGCCCTGAGTCTGGTCCATGGGCTGGTGGGCGTGGTGAGGGCGGCGCACAACGAGGGCGATGAATGCAATCGCCTGAGGCAGATAACGACGGGAGTCATGGAACTGGTGCCATTGCCACTGACCAACATTGAGTTGTATCTGAAGTCAACGAATCCGCACCTGGCCATGGCCCATGCATGTTTTCTGGTCCCGCTCGCCTTCGATGTGGTCGCCATTTGGCGGGACGTTGAGGACAATTCCACGGAGACGCTCAAGGATCTGACACTGCTCGGCAATGTTGTGTCCTTGCTGTTCCTGGGTGTCAACCAATCGAAGAACGTCTACGGCGGAATGGCGGCGATTGCGTTCGGTGCACGTTACGGCACCGTCATCTTCGACTATTACTGGGAGGGTCTCGGTGGCCACATTAACCTGTTGGCCGACTCGGCCTTCATCATGCTGATGGCCATGACGCTAACCAACAAATAGACCCAAGTTCGACAAAACAAAATTACAAACAAATGATAAATCAAAAAAAAAACTTATCGAAATTGATCGAAAATAATCGAAAATGAATTTGCCAACGCAATCGGTGGTATTTTGCATGCCAATTCCGTCGATCTCTCGTCGTCGGCTTCTTCTTTTTATACTTATGCATAACATTCCAGGCGATTCTTTACCAAGGCCAGCGACGAGCGGTTCATTGGCTCAACAATGGCTCAAGCGGCGGCTCAATAAACTTGCAATTAATGTTGGCAAATTAAAATGCAAAAATAAACATTAATTGTTTTGTCAAAAAACTTAAGTGTGTCTGTTCTCTCTCTCTCACTCCCTGCCTCTCTCTCCCTCTCTCTCTCTCTCTCTCTCTCTCTCTCTCTCTCTCTCTCTCTCTCTCTCTCTCTCTCTCTCACAATGGGACAACAATTTAAGGCAAATTTACAGCGATAATCAAGACGATCATCATCGAGCTGATGCTGATGCTGATGATAATGATGATGAGCCACTTTGAGCCGGGATAAACAATGGCAAAAACAAAAATTGAGAAAGAATAAAAAAAAGTGAACCGGTTCCCAAAATACAAATTACACTTATACTCCAGTGAATTTCCAAAATTACCCAATACTCAATTGTCCTTTTTATAGTATAATTTATAATATTTTATCTACAAAGAAAACAAAAAATATATTCTAAATTTCAAGTTTATTTTTTTGTTTTTCTTACTCAGCCTTAAAAAAGTCAATAAGCTTAATTGGTTAAAGTATTTCGTACTCGATTTAAGAATTTTCTAAATTTGTAAACTTTTGACACCGTTCAAGATTAACGTTAGCTCGGAATCCCGAATCGGTTTCCTGTGTAATCTTATCTGAACAAAGGATTCAGTGATTCATCCATTTTATTTATACAAAGCCACTGATTTTAAGCCCTGGATTCGGGCTCAAATAAAAAACATGTTTTCTCAGATATAAAAGAGTCTGTAGTTCAAATCAAAATGCATCTGTAATTGCAGAAAATAAAATGATTATCAAATAGTGTTAAATGCAATCAAAACAAATATAAATTTGACTGCAACAATATTCATATTCTCCCAAGTTTCAGCGCCCAATATAAGCCTCAAAATAATTGGCCCTTAACTTCACGCATGCTTTCATTTTTACCTTTTTTCTTTCTTTGTTTTTGTAGCCTGCTTTTGGGTGTCGCGGCAACATGAGAAATATAAAAAGGAAGAGTAATAGGAAGAAGGAAGAGACTGCTAATGAAACGGCGCCATAAAAATGAACGATAAACGTGTGGAAAGGACCGAAATGCCGGCAAGGCGAGAGTACGAGAGTGGAAAGTGTAGAGTGTGTGTGGAAAAGAGAGCGGAAAGAGGAGAGCGGAGAGGAGAGTGGAGAGTCGCGGTTACAGTGACCAAAAGGCAATAATTTATGCATTTTAATTAATTGCCTGTTTCGGGAGTACATATTTGCAGTTTAGGGACTTTTTTATGATGCACCTACTCAACGATACCGGGTACAGATTGTATTGGATTGGATTGGACTGGATGCCGGGCACTAATCATGTCGTCAGACGCGGCAGGCGGCGTTGAGTTGAACGGACACAGCGAGCGAATCAAACAAACAAACAAATTCATTTTATAGTTTTAAGACGATCCATTAATTGTGTGTGAATCAAAGAGACGCGCACAGAGAGAGAACGAAGGAGGAGGAGGAGAAAGAGTAGGCGACGAGACTGCACAGAGACGGTGACAGCAGCAGCAGCAGCAGCAGCGACCATGGCAGCGACAGCGACAGCGGCAGAGGAAATATCACAGTGGAAAAGATAACAACAAATAAAAGCTAGCGAAAAAAGTAACCGCAAAAGCATTTCAAAAATGCACAACAAAGAAGGTGGAAAAAAAGGCAAAAGGAAATCAGCAAGTAAACGAGAAAAGAAAAGAAAAAGCAAGAATAACAAAGTTAAAAATCTACCAAAGACTAAATACACTTAAAAAATGCATTGTATTTGATTTTTTTTAGTTTCTATATAACGAGAAACTTAACTAAATCCATTTAAAAATAAGAAGTTTTCCACAGGAGTTTCATTAAAATAAAATAATATATTCGAATTATTTAATTTGTCAAAATAGTTGCTTGACACACTGTACCATGCACTCAAATTGGAACTGCATTTTCACAACTTGAATCCGTTACACTTTTCACCACACAAGGGAAATACTCTCGGCAAGGGCATTAAGACAACAGACACCACAAGCGCAAACAAAATGAGAGAAAACAAAACAGAAAACAGCAAACAGAATAAGAGAAACAGATCCAACAAAAAGCGAAACGCGCACAAAACTGCACGCCAATGCGCCGGCGCAGACGTCGCTGCTGTGAGTGTATGTGTGTCTGTACATATGTATGTGTGTACCTTGTGCAAGTTCAAAAACCTGCGAATGTGTATTGTGAGTCAAACCGTCACGTCGCGACGCGTCGCGTCGTTCGCTGTTGCCCCAGGCAGAGCCAGCAGCAGCCGCAGCAGACAGACGGAGGACACACAGTCACTGTCGTCGTCGCCGTCGTAGTCGCAGCCGCACTCGGTTAAAAATGCCGGCCGGCATTGGCAAAGTTTGCGTGATTATTATTAAAAAAATAAAAAAAAAAAAGGCAACAAGAAAAAAAGCAAAACAAAGGCAACAAAAACGAGCAGCAGCAACGCTGCCAACGCCGCGACAAGCAGAAGAGCACAGCACTAAAAAGTCGATAAGTAGACGGCGAGACGCTAACAGAGGGCTGCACAGACGCTGACGCAGACGCAGACGCGGCGAGCATTTGCGAATGCATGCAAAATGGACCGCCGACTTGTCGGAGCAGCCGAGAAACGACAGACAACGGACGACAAACGACGGACGACGAACGACGGACGACGGACGAACGAGCAGTGCGAAGCGCATTGGCACGAATATGGCTAATGAATGCGAAGTGGAACAAAACAAGAAATGCGGCTAAATAAAGGCACACACAAAAGCAGTAATTGAATACTCTTTTTATTTGCGTCCGAAAAATGTGAATATTATGAAAATTGTGCAAGGTATGCAAATTGTGCATGTTGTTAAATTATTTATGTGCATGTACAGTTGATCAAGAAATTGTTTCGGCAAATACAAATATTCGCATACATTTTATTTTGCAAAAAAATATATATTTTCTGAGTGTTTTATTTATTTTCTTATTTTAATATAGATTTTGGTTCTTAGGCAATTAAAAAAATAAAATACTAAAATATTAGTTTTCATTAACAACCTTCTTCAATCTGCATGCCTGTGTTGCAGCCCTGTTCACATAGTCCAAACGCCCAGCCCTGAGCGAAACAAATGTGCAAAAAAGAGACGCGCTCAAAATCGAAGAACGCCGACGCAACCGACGCAGCTTTACACACACACATGCACTGCGATTTGTATGTGTGCATACGCATGCGTGGCTTTGTGGTTGCTGTTGCTGTTCTTGTTGTTGTTGCTGTTGCTGTGCTGTTCTGTGCGCCGGCGCAAGGCGACATTCAAAAAGTTGCGCTTCGTCAACGACTTTTTCAGCGCCGCGCCGGTTGTTGTTGTTGTCGTTGTTGTTGCTGCGCTGCTGCCTGCTGCTGCCTGCTGCGCTGCGCTGTCATCGTTGCTGCTGCTGCTGCTGCTGCGCTTTGTTGTTGTACGTGATTTGTTTACGAATCTTAACAAAATATGTACACAAATGTCTTAAATTACCGCGAAAGGCGTTGTTCGTTTAAATATTTTGTAGACACAAATATTACAGAGGGAGCAAATCACAGCTTTATTTTTTGCTCTCCCTCTGCATGTTATTTATCTTTTTTGTTGCTATTGTTGTTATTATTATTTGTGGTTGTTGTTGTTGTTGTTGCATGTCTGACTATTTGCACGGCGAGCAACGAAAAATCAATAATGGCGCATCGACGTCAATAACCCGTTATATAGATGTGTATGCATGTGTGTGTGCAATTTGTATGTATGTACATATGTTTATTGAGTGCCATTAAGCGTGGGAGCTTTTAGTTCAAGCTGAGCTTTAATATGCAGTCGCTGCCGCTGCTGCTGCCTCTGCTGCTGCAATGAGTCACAATTCGCGGAACCTTGTCAGGCAATAAAATGCAAATATATACACACACACATATATCGCATGTATTCACGTATTAATAGATTCATTCATAAGCAAATGAAATGTAACGGTTTTCGTGCCACGAACCGTTGAACGCCCCAATGGGGCACGGACACGGACACGGACACGGACTTATCGGCAATCAGAAATGTCTGAGCAATAACTGAATGACTTTAGCCGGTTGAAGGCTGCACATCAACTGATGAATGGGTATTACCAGTTTAATATGTACATACATATATACTGTATGCATGCGTATATAGAGTATTCCAATGATATGAGTACGATTATAAAAAATAAAACATTTCCGTATTAAAAATAAGAACAAGTTTTGAACCATAAATATGTATATATTTTTATCTATAAGTCGCACTTTTTGCAGTTATAGCTAAAATCTTCCAGAATTACTTTAAATGGAATATATCTATATCTACTTACATATATATTTATGTAAATTCTAGCTGGATTGTGATGTATCTTTTAAAGAAAAAGAAAAAACACCAAATAATTTTCCATAAAAACAAGTTTTATTTTGTTGAAAGTTTTACGATTTAACATTATGTTTCGACTTCTATACATATTAATAACCCGCATAAAAATGAAATAACTGTTTAAGGTTTCAACATCAAGTTGAGAGATTTGCTTTCTACTCCAAGCTAATATTCTCAATCAATATTGAAAAACGGAAATCGTATGAAGTTTGATTGGATACAGAAGAAAAATACTTGACATAAGTCGAGATTTATTTTTGGTCTTTTCAACACTCTTAATAAAATACTATATAATTTTATTTATTTACTGCTCACAATGTGTAAATATAATTAAGTTTATTAATTGTTACTTAAGCTTTAATTGCCTTTGCTTATTTATACATATGAATATAAATTTAAGCTTTTGTCTACTTTTTAATGTTAACATATCAATTAGGAGAAGACCTTATAAATCGGGGCTAAGATCATAAAATGACGTGTACTTTAAGCCGTTTGTGCACTCTTCTCTGTTTCTCTCTGCGCTCTTCTCTCTGCTTCTTCAATTAGATCTAATCGGATAACTGAAGATAAGAGTCCGATATATTCATGAGTTCAGACCGCAAACTCAGGAGCAACATTTCTCCAAAGGGGTAGGGCCCATGTATCGTGCGAGTTTCGACTGCATTTTCAATTAGCATAAAAGTTAAGTGAAGACGTCTCTTCCCCCTACCCCCTTCCCCTTTCCCTTCTACTGCCACCATTTCCTCGTTCCTGAGTCTAGAAGAACTTGTTAATTGTGGGGGATTTGGCCAAACATTTCCGCTGTTTGGCTGTTGGCTCAAACTGATTATGAGCGGACTGTTAACGAGCTAAAGATGAGTGAATACATGAGTATTCGCGAATAATTCACGGAATGCAACATGCCGGCAAACAAGGAAGTCGAATATCAAATCAAAACCGAAACAAGCTTCAAATGCGAAACGCGATATTCAAACAGTTTCACTGTGAATTGAATGTGTGAGCGTGTGAATACATGTGAGTGTTTTTGAGTGTGTGCAAAGGCGAAACATGAAACGATAAAAGAAACTGCTAAATTAGTGCAAATCATTTGCATTGATTAACTTAATTCATATTTGAATGTTTATTTTAATTTTTTTTTTTTTTTTTTTTTTTTTTGATATTTGGCCGCACTAGAAATACGAATTAGCATCAGGCTGCCAACCTGATCGAAACGACAGCCCTATGAGCCACCTGTCTCTGTCTGAGCACCTGTTGCGATGCGGCGGTTATTCACAAAGTTATTCACAAAGTTATTCACTAAATGATTCCACTAAATACTTAATCATATGCATGAAAGTCGCACGGGCCAATGTAGCGTCATTAGGCGACAGTTAGGAAACAAGTTTTCAAACTTAGTTTTGGCTATCATCATGATCATCATCATGATAATCATCATCATGATACTGACTATTCAGGCAGTTAGTCCAACCGGCTAAACACTCACACTCACACACACTCACAGCGCCACAATGAATGTCATGAATTTTTCTAAAGGCTGCGGCTCAATAAAATGTTCTCGCTGTCAATACATACAGACACTCGTGAATACACTCATACATAACATATATTCATATCTGTAGTTGTATGAATTAAGCAAAAAATAAACATAAAATTATAATAATAATCGTTGTGGGCATCAAAAAAAAGCGCATTAATTAAATTAGTTAAATCGCCATGAGTGTCACATTAAAATTTTTGTTTTAATTCGCTTTTTAAACTTGTTTCGTAGATTTGTCGATTGTAGATAGAATGCCAGATAACATGTAATACGCAAATTCAAATATCTGTTCAAATTTTTGTTAGACGAGCCTCTGCGATTTATCTAATTGACTCGTGCAAGCTATTCAGAAGTATTCAGATACTTAAGCAGTTTAACATTTTCCAGATACCCAGCAAATGAGTCAAAATTGCATTATTATTATTATTATTATGGCTATGGTATAGATAGATAGAGCAACCCCTTGCCAGCCCCAAAAGCCATTAATCATTGAGCTTAGTTTTGATAAGGGAACAAATTTTGTTTGATAATTGACACGTGAGTACCAGGCTTAGTTTCCTTAGTCCCCCATTTATGAGTAATGCCGATAGCTGGAATTTTATAGTGGTGAAATTCCCGATAACAAGAGCGCAGATAGTTCCCATTGAGCACCTATAACTATTTTTAAATAAGTTATATGTATTTATTAATTATAAATTACATTTTACGAGTCTCTTACTATATCATTAGTTAACCCTAATCCTTTTATCTATAGGGTTTTGTCTTCTCTATCTTTAGCTCTATTTGTGCATCTGTAAATCGTAACTATGATTATATCTTTATCTGTGTCTGTATCTTTATTTGTATCTACATACACATGTATGTCTTCAACTTTGAAGTGTCTTCTTTAACTTGCAAATAATCTGAGACTTTGTTTTTTAATTGTAATTATTGTATAAAGTTAACTCTGCGCTTAAATCAGCTGTGAATTTTAAATATGTTATGGGCGTCGTCTAGTTTTGGATGCTGTTGATCAACTTAGTTGTCCTAGACAAAAGTATCTCACAGATAACACCGATGATTCAGCTCTGCAATTGTTAAAGTATCTGTATCTGTATCTCTATTTCTATCTGTATTTGACTATGTGTCTATATAGGCTCTGTCATCTGAAGTGACGTCTGTCGCACAAATGTCGCCGATGTCTGTCACTTTTGAACTCATTTCGCGTCTTACAGAGTAGCATTATTTTCAGAGTATATAATACATACATATGTATGTACATATGTATATGAGATCGAGGGAATAGAGCGAGATAAGAGGAAAAAGCATTTTCAGTTGTCAACTGTAAGTAGGTGACAATGATGATGATGATGATGATGGTGATGATGTCGATGTCGATGATGATAATGACAATGACAGAGAGGGAAAATATAAAAATCTACATATATCTTTGGCTTATACTTTGGTACAGTTGTGTCAAGGTTAGAAGAGTCCAATTAAGATGCGCATTATGATGATGATAATGATGAAATTCAAAACCTGAACCAGCCAACAAATACTTTGCTCCGAAAAGAATTGCCAGGACAACAACAACAACAAGAACAACAACAACAATGACAAAGGACGAAGAAAACGCCAAAAAAAAAGCATATTTGCATCAAAAGGACGAACTTTTCATTCAATGCAAACACAACAAAACAAAACCCAGAAAAAAAACAACAACAATCAACGTAATAAATACCTATAGATACAAACACACACACACATTAATATATATGTATGCATAAGAAATACTTCAATCCGAACAAAAACAAATTAACAATAAGGTGGTTGAACTCTATGAGGAGCTAAAGCTTTGTCCATGAAACAAATGTGAATGAATGTGTGTGTGTGTGTGTTTAAGTCTGAGTATGAGTATGAGTACATGTGAGTGTGAGTGTGTGTGTGTGTGAGTTATTCATTTGCGCCGTTTGCCGAGCAACAAGCGAAACCCAATAAGACCAAGAAGCTGCCATTAGATGTCGTCCTTGTTATCCTTTAAACAAAAGTACAGTCAGCTTCGTGAATATTGCAAACATTCCAGACTTTCAGAATGATCGAGAGAAGAGTATGCGAACAGCAAGATATCCTCTTTTTTTTTTTAATCAGAAATTGTCAAGATTTCCTCTTTTTCTTCCCTAAACAATTTTCTTTAAATCGTGCTGACAAAAACAATTTCTGATATTAATGCCTGATACTTTGACACCATGCTTAGTTTCTATCTAAACTCTAATTCTGAAAATTTCACAGCAATTAGCATAGGGTATCTGTCAGTCAAGCAAATTTAATGACTTAACTTTCGCAATAGAGCAGAAATCGTTGTCTAGAATAAAATCTTTAAGTTTCCACGTATTCAAGTTTCTTTTCTTTAGAACTTTCAGCTAGATTAGCGTAAAGAGACTTTGTGTTTGAAGTGGACAATCATTAAAGTTGAAGCGTGATTTCAGTGCGTTGATTCAAGGGAAAACTGTTCTCAAGTTCCTCACATTTAGAATTCGTTTTATTTATTTTATATCACAATTCGAAACACTTGAGTCCTTATCATTGATCAGCGACCGATCCCAACCGAATCGGACTCAATGGGGAAAATGTGTATGGTAATGGCAATAAATGAAATTCAATTAAATTTCAAATAGTTGCTGTTGCGTTATCACAACTCAAATTCGAGTACTTTGTATCAAGGCTGACATTGCGTTGCGTTGCCATAAAATTCAACGTATTCGTTTATTACGGGGGGTTTTTAATACCCTGTTAAACTTGGGTATTGTGTGGTAAGCTTAAGATGAAATATTGATAATCAAGCTGTAGTTAACTAGATAATAATAATACAACATTTTTTATTTAAAAAAACTAATTACATTTAGATTTTGCATTTATTGTGAACTAGGCCAGATCGCTGATAATTATCAATACAATTTTCAAATAATATTTTCATAAATTCACCAAATGTATTTATAGGAAATAAATGAAGAAAAATATTAGCTTTAATTACAATTTAATAATTTCACTTTATGCGATTGTAGAAAGAATCTGGAAATCGTTTTTTACGTCCAATACATTTTGATAGCCTGAAATTTTATACTAGATTTTTCATTTGTTTAACTTTTACTTTCACAATTATATTTATAGCTAATAATCCAGACAACAAATCAAATGGGCAGACGTTTCGTGTCAATAAGTCGATCTACGGATATGTTCATGAGTGTATTCACATCCACTCGCAACTAGTTACGGTTGTTAAGAAATGTTGCTCGAGTTTTTCTCTTACTTTTTTTTATTTGTGGCAGGAATTGCGCTTTAAATTCGCTGTAGCTCCTGACGAGGGTCAATTATGCGCTTCAATTAAACTGTATTCAACACACACACACACACACACACTACGAAACTACACACAACAAACGGAGCACAACAAACAGAAATTAACAATTAATTGTGTCTGGCAGGAGGAAATTGCGTCGTGTTGTGGCACTTGAAGTGGCCCCTACAATAGATAAGGGGTGGCAATTGCTAGGGGTGACACTGATCCTGCTTAAGGATACAGATACATCTTGAAAAATATGTGTATAGAAATGTATCTCAATTGGGTCACAGACTGAATACAGTTCGGCAATGGGAACAATTACAATCGCATTTCCTATTGAAATGACGGCGTAATAAGCAGCGCCTGATTAACACACTCTTTACACACACACACACACACACACACACACACACACACACACACACGTATGCATGTAGACAATCTCAAGATCCAGTTACAGTTACATACTTCCAAATAAGTCAAACAAGAGTCGAGTATGCTCGACTGTTAGATACTCGGTGCTACACGAAATAAACTTAAGAAAACAATAGAAGAATTTAAATTTTAAAATATACCAAAAAAAACAAATGAATATTTGTTGTATTAAATGTTCGACCTACAAGAAATTTACAGAATCGATTGGGACTAAAACATCTTCATCGAGGAGGTTGTAACTTTAAAATTAAACTTATTCTATGTACGCAACAAAAATCGAAAACAAACCTGATTTGTTTAGAAGTATTGCTTACTAAATTAGGTAGCTCTAGCTCCCAAGAATTCTAATTCGGAAAAGCAGTTTTGATTTGTTTATGTGTTTTTCTTAAGAATTTAGAGTAAAAAATTTGGAATAAAATAAATATTTAAAAAAACAACTAAAATATTTGATTTAAGTATAAAAACTCAGATAGAACATTGAAAATTAGGTGAGTGAAGTAAAAACTCGAACTTGAATCAAGTATTTTGTAGTTTATTAAAGTTAGTCCGAGACTCTCGAGCTTTCAACACAGTTGGGAATGGATTTAATGCCGTCATCCCGAGATTTTCAATCCGTCTAGGGTTTCACATCGACTCGTCTGTTGATATTGAGTAGCTGTCTCTCTCTCTCCCTCTGCTTGTCACATACACTGCCCCAAACTTGATATACTCCTGTGTCGCTTTAGGTGCCGAGTGCACAAAAATAAATAAACCCGAGTCTTCTACGTGCCACACGTACAGTTACCAGTTCTTCTGCTTTTGAGCCACGCCGCGTTGTGTTGCGCCCAATTAAAAAGCAACCAAATAAATTAACACGAATCGGGCCGAGTCGCAGTTTGTGGCAAGGTTCGTAGGGGGCAAGGTGCCTGCAGCGATCTCATCAGCATATAGATGATATGACATAGACTCGGAATCGGACTCGGAGTCGGACTCGGCGTATCCAGAAATTCAGACACGTAAAGCGAGAGACATAAAAATTGACAAATCAAAAGCCACACACACACAGGTGTAATTCCCCCCCCCACCCCCTTCCAATCTTTTTGGTAGATCGAAGAAACCCTTCTCTTTTTTTGCTTCTCTTCTCCATCGGCTGCAGAGAAGCAGAAGCCAATGTGCGTACGCTTTATGGGTTTTGCGAGCATTTCATGAGTTTCTCAATTGGGATTCTATTTCGCAAGAACTCTTCAAAGGGGGGAAGGGAGTGCGTACAGAGAGCGGGGAAAACGGCACTTGACTCTACCCATTCTTGGCAAAAACAAAACACAAAACAGAAAATTGTCAACACGTTCGGGCCAACAATTGTAATAAAAATTCCCAAGAATGTTGCCCAGACGGCTGCGTGGCCCATACTAAAGACTGGCATTAGCATAGCATTTGGCTCACATCCCACCGAAAGGGATTGCGTCATTGGATTGGTCCCTCTCGTCATCAGATTGGCCCCCAAGGCGAGTGCGTGAATCGTGAATAGTGTGAGTGTGAGTATGAGTGTAAGTGTGAGTTACTCTGAATGTGAACTCGATGCGACCTACTAGTCTGAGAAACTTACAAGCTCTGCAACCTGAGACAACAAAAGAAGATTCCGACAATGCGAGCAAGCTCGACTAAGAGCTACCCTAAAAAGGACAAGCTGAAAGTAAACAACAAGCTTTTCTCTGCTTTCTTCTTTTTTTTAAGTCCTTTCATTATGAAAACTTAAATATACAATGCCAAGAGCTTAATATATGCCTCTGCCAAAACTCAAGGCGTTATCTTGAAAATTACGCTAGTTATAGCCAATATAAAAATATTCTGTTGAGTGATAAAGTGGAGGAATAACTACAAATATCAAATCTACTTCCATACATGAACTGACATCCCAAATTTCGTGTGTCTAGCTCTTATCATTCCTGAGTTCCGATGGGCAGTTGAAGCTGCAGTCGCTTAACAGGAGTCTACAATATCTGAGACCATAGCAGAATGATCCTCTGTCTGTCACATACCTGTCAAGCTACCCCACTCGGGCATTTTATGGCCACAGGGTATGGTGAAAAGGGCTAATGATTTTGCCACGATAATGCAACGGTCTTTGGGGCCAGGTCATTAGCAGCCAATGGCAACGTTAACATCAACTCCAACTCCAACGTTCAACTTGTAGTCTAGACGTGACGATCGTCGACACCCCGACACCTTCGAGTTGCCCCTAGGCTAAAACCCAGGGAGACAGGTTGCTCAACGGATCATGATCATGATTGTCATGATCATCGTCGCTTAACCGGTTCGTCGCCCAGTGACATTTCAATCAGCATGTATGATGTTGACTGATGATGAATGATGATGTTTCAAGTCGACTACTAGACTACAAATATTGTCAACTTGTGCAGATCTCAAACACATAAATTTCATTAGAACATGCAACTTTCGATTATCGTATTAATCAGATGCATGTTTTTCAAATAAAGTAAATACATATATACTTATTGTATTTTTAAATACTTATGAGTCATTAGCTTATCTCGGATCCTAACGATGCATGAATATTGTATTAGAGACCTTCATCACATTCGATTTCCCAAATGTTTTCCAATCGAATGCCGTTTCAGATTTTGTTTTTTCGAATGTCAATTCAAATTATTTGCCGCTCAGTTACGATTATTCATTCCACAATGATCCCAAAATATGCCCTTCCCCTTTCCCATAACCAAACCCAATTCCAATCCCGTTTCCTTTATCTTTGGGGCAGTCAAAAGAAAAAAAATGTGTGCAGAAAAGAATACCAACAACAACATTTAATATGCCTACGGCCTCTTTGTCTCATTGCATCTCCCTCTGTCAGCCTTTTACCTTCACCTTCGCCTCCCAATCAGCGCGCATCTCGCCCTGCACGAGTAAGCGGGCGAGAGAGAGCGAGACGCAACCCCTGTCAAATGCTATTTATAGCTGCAGCTCATCTGCCACTGCCACCACGTCTCACGCTCTCTACCTCGCTTGCTCACACTCTTGTTATGACGGTGTTTTGGGAGCCCCGCAATCAATTGGTTCTATGGTGTAATGGTTAGCACTCTGGACTTTGAATCCAGCGATCCGAGTTCAAATCTCGGTAGAACCTCAAGCTTCAAAGTTTCTTTTTTGTAAATATTTAAAATTTTTGAAATATTTATTCGTAAGCATAATAAGTATGATTATTAAATATATATTAATAATTAATATTTTATGACTTTTTGAATTTTATAAAGAGTTATAAATATTTTATTTCACTATGCTATAATCTTATTAAATATTAATTAATTTTTAGTTTTTATTATTAATGATTGATAAATATTTATTTATTTCTTAATTACTTGAGGGGCTTTGTTACTTCTAAAACTCATTAACAAATTTTCTAACCATTTTGGGAATTCACCTCCGCTTCTGTAATGTCAAGTGCCGCTTATCATTTTGGCCTCAATCGTGTGTAATAATGAATTGATGATGATGTTTGGGACGAGGAGAGAGAAGTGATAGTGGCTAATATTGTAGTCGACGCTTCACTCAATTGCCTATTATCTACTAGTTAATCAAGTCGGAAATCATTCGTATATTTGCATCCAATCACACGCCAAAGTCCCCAGAATAAATACAACTACTGATAGCAATATAGGAGTATTATTAAGTGATGTATTCAGTATATATTACTTTACTGGGACTTGTTCTGTTTACCTTCAAACTCTCTATAACTATGAGAACTGAGGATGTACTGGAAATATCATGATAAAACAGAAGGAATAAAACTTAAAATCAAAGGGATCAGTTGACTATTTCAGCTAGATATCCAATGGTTAATCAGTCTACAATTACAATATCTTATAGTTCTATGTTGAAGAAAGGCAGTAGTTTACATTTAAGATCATTTTTTAGTTAGTTCTATCGGTTAGTTCTTTTCTGAGGAATCTAATCATACATATATCATGTTAAAGTTTCTCTCTTACACGTGTCGCTTTTCACATTACAAATTTTCTCTTTTGAGGGCTGTGTAATGAATGAATGTCGAAATCGTAATCTGTTTAATCCTTTGCTTCGTTATGTTTTAGCTGTTCGCATTTATGGCACAGAAAAATAAAATAAAATTGGATTGCCATATTTGTGCGTACAACTCGAGGGCAAGAAACATGAACACACAAACTCATACATGAAGTTTTTTGGCAAAAGTTTTGAATTGTTTTAGGCCTAGTTGCGTAGATGTTGTTGTTGTCGTTGTTGCTGTTGTTGCTGGGCAGCCCTTTAATGGCCTGTAAGCCAAAACGATGATATTGGCGCTTGGTAACAGTTAAGAGTTGAGTTTGCCTTGGGAAAAGTAAAAGTTTGGCCGGTTCTGCAAATGGTCGAAACGCCGGAAATGTTAACACCATTTCTCAAACTGGCCAACGGAGTATGGACGATGTTGATGATGACGATGGACGATGGACGATGGAGGAACTTGTCGTTAGCTCAATTAGCAAATGCCTACGAGCTGAGCTTTGAGCTGGTTAATCACAGTTGAGGCCTCAATGGACATGGACATGACCATCATTATTACTTGCGCGTATTTTCAAGTGTTTAGATAACAACGAAACAACAAAACAACAAAAACACACACGAGCAACCAAAAAAACAAAAAACCAAAAAAAAAAACAGAAACAAAAACTGGAAAAACTAACAACGTTGCAAACCGAACCGAGCCAAGTTAACAGCAGCTGCCAACGAAAACAACCGAGACGAAAATTGCCTACAACCTTTTTCGGTTAAGCCAACTTAACTCCGCCCGCCCCTATCTAGCCCCCCCTTAGATCCCCCGAATTCGTTTACACGATCCCCACACATTGCCCGTTACAATGTTCATTCATTTATAACGAATTTCAACATTGAAATGTTTTAATTTGTTAAGCAGCCTTGTCCGAATGAATGGATGGATATATGGATATATGGACAGATGGATAAATGGACAGATGGATGGATGGACCAAGCAACCCGGACTGCCTGACAGCCTCGGGAGCAATTCTTCGCTCTTCTCTCGGGGGCCTCTGAAAAAAAAAAAAAAAAACAAATCATCTTCATTCATGTCGTCTGGCTGTCTGTCAGAGCTGCTGCTGTCTAAAAGACATTAGTTCCTAACTTAATTAATGCTTTTGTGTTAATTGCCGTAGCTAAAACAATATACAACAAAATCTTTAAAACAAAATCTACAACAAATCTTCAAAATAACAAAGAGAAAAAAAAGCAAGACTCGACAAAGACAGAGAATGAAACTTTTAGAATTCAAAAATTGTCTGTTGATGACAAGCGACAGCATTGAACAAATTTTAATAACACTTCACATAGCTTAATAAAGAATTCGAATAATGCTCGTATTGCCAGACAAATATTACAAGAGCTTCGATATACCCTGTTAATACCCTAGATGGGCCATTTCCGTAGTCAAAAAGCATCGCAGAACTTAAGCAGGTTTTTAAACAATTCTAAATATTACAGTATGGTCACCTTTTAAGGCATACCATATGTCTAACTAGTCACACTATCAAAAACACTATCCTAAGTACTTAATTTCAGTCCGATTCTCTGAATTTTCAGTTGACTTAAAACTAAGGAATATTTTTTAAATTTGCATTAATTTCTATACATTTTAAGTGAAAGTCTTTCATTCAGTTATCTGGAACCTTAACTAAAATCTTGAAATTTAGAGTAGATAACTTTCTAATCGATTTACATTAATTTTTACTCATTAAATTGGAGCTCTGTTAAAGGGTATCCGAATTCTAGTCAACATTACTGCTATGCAGAAAAGTTGAGACATAAATTTGAAATAAAATCAAAATTTAAAGGATATTTTAAGCTCGATTAATCGTTTACATTTAAGTCTTCAATGAAGAATTATTTCGCTAAAGGCCGCTTCAGACGAGCACTTTTTCATCGACACTTTTTGTCAAAAACGATTTTTCATGTATAATAGAATGTGTTATATTTTCATCGGTGAGCTTCGGTTTTTCACCGACGCTTTGAAATTTTGTGTGGTCATACGACACGGACAGCTTTTTGACAAAAAGTGTCGGTGAAAAAGTGCTCGTCTGAAGCGCCCTTAAGAATTTTACATATACGTTTGAATGTTTTCCAGAGTATCTACTAGCCGAGCATGCTCAGTTTTCTGTCTCGTTTTCAATTAAAAGTAAGTGACAAGTTGAGAGTTTGTGGAATATGCAGGTTGCCAGGTTTAGTTTCCAGGTTTATTATTTTAGCCAAATGTTGACACGTCTTTGGAAGGATTTTTGGTTCGTTGCACATTTCGAATACATGACCAAAATGTATAAAACAATTTGCAGACCCGGCCAGAGTCCAGACTAGACCAATTAACACATGCATAATTGATGGCAATTTCCAGTTTTAGCCACTTCCCAGCTGCTTTTAGCCACAAATCAAAGCGACGAGAGAAGAGAGAATTCGGTTAAAAAGAAAGGATAACATTGTTTGGGTTGATGTAGGGTATGGGAAATTCGGTACTTTTTGTTGCCAGATATGGTAGGTATATTGTCAATATACTGTATGAAATTCTAAAGCGAATCGAAGAGTTAAATTGATTTATTAAAATATTGAAAAATTAAAAAATAAAAAAAACATTCAATATTTTATACAATTTTGTTATTTTGCATTTATTTATAATATAGATGTTCAAGTGTGAAAGTCATTATTATTGTCTTGAGTTTCCAACTACATTATCTACTCAAGTAGAATAATTGCGGATACAGATACTTTATCAGCTTAAGTTAAGTTGATATTTTCTTAACTTGAAGTGTTTATAAATCAAATGTTCTACAGCATCACTTGACTATATATTCAATAGTCATTATATAGATTTAGATTTTCTATTCTTTACTTTACAATATTTTGTATCTGAGCTAAATGAAATCTCTTAAATTGTATTAAATTGTATTAAAGAAAAAAAAACCACAATATCATTGAAATATGTATCAAATTACAAATGATAATACTTCAAGCAACTTTATAGATACATTTAATAAGCTCTCATACAATGTATCTGCAAGCTAGAGTATATAAGTATTTAATTTTTTGTGATGTGTCAAAAGATATTTGGCCGTTCATTTTGGCATTGTAAATGGGGTTTGGTCTAAAAACAGATTCAAAACGGCCAGCGTTGATTAATATTGGCCAATTAGTTGTGGTATTACCAGCATGGATACAGATACAGATACAATTTTAGATACAGAGACATGGGCTTGGTAACAAGCAAAGCACAGCAAAGCAAAGCAAAGCAGTCAAGCAATGACTCTGCAATTTGGCCAAAATGCAAGCGGCCTACACACACTGAGGCAGAGGATGAGTGTGATGAAGAAATAGAGGAAAGGAGAGGAAGAGGAAGAGAGAGAGAACAAAAATCGATGGCACTGACTGAGTGGGCCGACAAGTTGACCGGCCGGCAAATCCGATGACGATGACGGTGACGATGACGCCATCTGGCGGCCACCAAATGCTGTCACTGATTCAACATTAGACCCCCTCCCCAACCCTCTTGTAAGTCCCCCCCTTCCCACTCCCTCCTCTGTAAGTATCCCCACTGAGAGGCGACGCATTTGGCGTCTGTGCGGTCTTTATGGCCGAGCAGGTTTTTCCTTGGGAAAAATGCATTAGCATGATTCATGCCTTGGCAGCCAACAGCCAACAGCCAACAACCAAGAGCCGAAATGGCCAAAATGGCCAAAAGGCCGAAACAAGCCGACATATAGCCAAGTTGCCGAGCGCAGCCAAGCAGCAATTGCATTGCCCCCAATCGCTTTTGCCAGACCGAAAATCTATGTTAATTTTACTCTTATTTTATTTTCATTATTATTATTATTATTATTATTATTCATTTTAAATTTTACCCCTCGGCTTTCAAGTGTCTTCAAGTCACTTAGCCAAAGTTCAAGTGCCGCTGATGTCAATATTATTGTTTTTGATCAACTTATTCAGAATATATACTATTGTTCATATATATATTCTCAGTTATAGTCATACTTATATCTGAAACTTAATTTTCACGCCATTTGAACTAAGATTACTTTCTGTCTTTCTGTCTTCTCGGCATTGTCCGTGTTATGTCTTAAGAGCTTTTCCACCTATGGGCCTAGTTTTTCCTAGATCGATCGTATAGATTCAATTTATTACCACCCCAAAGTGCGCTATAATTTCTAAATTTCTGAAATTTAAAACTAGCCTTCATCTCCTTCATATCGTACATTTTCCAACAAACTTTTTATTACCATTTAGCTCGCTTGATATTTAAAGTCAACTTTCCCTGATTTGTTTCTTAAACTGCATGATGCATTGTAGAGATTTTCCAACAAAGTTTCTTAGACTTTGGCGCTGTTCCCCGCCGGGTGAGTTTTCTCCTTTGGGGGTTTTCAATTTTCAAAATGCCTAACAAAATTCCATATTTTATTAATTTAATTTTTAAAATAAATCTCAAATTTTGTCACTGTTTGCGAGGTCCTTTTCAAAAGTTATTTGACGTGCTGACTAAAATAAAACGTATATTGATTTAACTTAGCTGATTTATCTTCACAATTGCAGCTTGTAGCGCCATCTGGCGGACTGGAAAGACAGCTTAGAATTGAACAGCTTTCTAAAACGGGACTGGTAACTGAGTCCAGAAAGTCACTAATCGTATATACTCATACTCATACTCATACTCATAAATATAGCAATATTTAGACGTATTAGCACGTAAATATAGTAAGTGCTTATGAGTTGCCTGTAATGGCCGCCAGATGGCAGCAGCAGCAGCCGCGGAAGAAGAAGTGACTTCATTAAGTCAAACATTTATTTATTTCAACCCAAAATGTTTAACGAGTTATTAACAAAAAAAAAAACACAAATTGTAATAAAAATATTTTCGACGAAAAAAAAAACAAAGCAACAGATTTGTCTTTGATATGCGACTTGGCACGTATCAAACATGAGTTGCTCCCACCCCTTTTGGACCCTTCCTCCCAACTGATCCCCTCCTCCCCCCCTCTACCCCCTCTACCCCTGGCTCCCACTATGTTTCGACCCCGTGTTTCTGCAATTCGCAAGCAATTAAAAGCCTGACACGCAACTCGCTTGGCAACAAACTTGTAAATTAGAAGAAGCAAAAAAATATAAAAAACTCAAGCTCAGACAGGAACTTAAGTCAAAGACTCACGTACCAAAAAGCACAGATGAATATCTACCTATCTCTCTCTCTCTCTCGCTCTCTGAATACAAGTTACAACTCATAGTCATAGTCATATTCACAGTCATAGCTATTCACACTCACATTCGTAGTCACAGTCCAAGTTACAGACACGCTCAGCTAAATGTTCATTAGCCAGTGCCAGGTAGAGGCCTAAACCCATATACCCTCCTCCTCTATACCCCTTAGCCATTCCCCTGTTGACTAGGCCTACATTTAATGTAATTATCAATGATTAATGAATTGCTTAAGCAAACATTGTGTCGCGACTGCGCAGATATTTCATTCCATTTCATTTCGAAACCGAATCCGACTCCGAATCCGAAACTGAAGCCAAAACCCAAAAACACTCACCGAAATCGAAGCTCACGAAAAAAACCATTTAAAAATCCGAGAAAAAAAACTTGTGAACACTTCTCAGGTAGCGAAAGGAGCTCGTTTAAGGATTATAACGTGTCCTAAATGGCACATCAATTGAGCGAGCCGACAATGAGCAATTAACACAAGTGCTCCAGATTTGTGTTTTATTTTGTTGTGCATACCCTGTACTCAGTGGGAGGGTCGCGTGGGGTATATTAAACGAATACAATACATGTATCTAACAAATAAAGTACAACAAACATATATGCTAAAAGTCAGTGTTTCAGATCGATTATTTATGCATAAAATACCCTTTAATTGTTACTATTGTTTGCTTCTAGTTTGCACTGACAACTTGAATTTTTTTAAAATTTGTTCGAATTATTCTCCTGTTAGAGAAGGAAGAATATATATAATTTACTTTACTTTAAGTCTGGTATATTTCTTACTCGCTCTTTTCGAGCTATACATATCATATAGGGTATGTTGTGTCATGTGTAACCCATAAAATTCGTTGATATTCTTCATTTTCTTTAGACAACTTTTTAGCTGAACTGTAAGACTAACAGGGGTGCCACAGAAATCGCTTTCGCTTGATTTTCACTTAAATTTCATAAAAATTCCAGTGAAATTCAAGCGAAAGCGATTTCTGAGGCATCCCTGTATATGAGTTGGATTTGCAGACTATACACAATTAAAAATATACACTATACCTATTTCACATTGATAGTATCAGACATGGTATAAAGTGTAATTTATACCCTAGGCAGTCTGCAACTTTAACTTTTCAAACATTTTTTACTTTAACTAATAATTTATAATTTCACTTGAGTTTAATTGCTAATATTTAAATTGCTGTTTGCTCTAAGTCTTTCCTTAATAATGAATAAATAAAACTATTCTTTCGATATGTAACTAAAGTAACAATACCCTTACAGGGTATCAGCTAGTCAGGCACTTGAAATATTGATATATATTTTACACAGTAACTCTTTGGTCTTAATGACTGATCTGTTTCGGTTTTCGCTCGAACATCGAGATCTATTTATTACTGCAATTAACAATTAACAATTAACAACGAAGGTGGCATTTTCGCTATTGACTCGACAGTTGCAGGCGGGCAAATGATTTGCCTCCAGAAGGCGTGACCAAAACGAAACGAAACAAAGAACAAGAATAGAAAATAGAAGCAGAAGCAGAGGCAGAAGCAGATGAAGCAAAGACAACAAAGAGGCTGAAAAAGAACTGTTTGGCCTAATGATTGTAAAAACGATTTCCCATTTAGTTGGCACATTCAATTAAGCAGCGTGTGAATAGGAGCACAGTTCGAACCGCCCATCAAAGTAGATTCTAGCTCAAACTCAAACTCAAACTACAACTCCAAACTTCGAATTCATACACTCAGAGAAATATGTCAAACTTAGTTGAAATTAAATAAATAAATATATAAAATTAGTGATGTAAAAATATATCGCAAAATCGGCAACTCGATTTTCGCGAATGTGATTTTCACTTCATAATTTCTTTTTACTATATGGGCATTTCCAGAAAAAGGTCCACCACGACGAAAAACGTATAATTGATTAAAAACTGACATCTTGTGAAATTTTCTTCCAAAAATGTATTCAAGTTATTTATTTTATCAATATACGCTAGAAAAAATTCAATAGGATGAACATATAGATTCTACATTGGAATAAATTCACTTTTCCATATTTTTGCCTATTTTCTTAAAAATTGATTTTCAAAATGGACCGTTTGTATTTTAACGAATACACTAAGCCAGGGAGTAAGATTGCAACATAAACCATTTTAATATATAGAAATATATTGAAAGTTTTATTTAAAACAAGTTCTAAGAGCTATATATCGGAAAATAGAATAAAATTTGATGAACAAACTCTTGGAAAAACTAGGTGGAAATCTTGTCACGTTCGCGATGTCACGTTACAAATTACTAAGAAAACTTGTAAAATATATAAAACGGTATTTACATATCAAAATTATCTCTAAAATGGAAAACTACATTATTTTATTGTGGTTTAAGAGTATTTTCTTCCAAATTACTCGTCACATTTCGCAGACTTTCGCATTTGTCAAGATGAAGTCAAAAATGACTTCCATTTTTCGTCGCGTTCGCGATGCATTGTTTTATATAAATAATTAAATAACGACAAGTCTTCAAAGATTGTCATTTTATCCTGGAAATACCCATATGTAGACAGATCAATTTTTTTTTTTTTTTTTTTTGACGATTTTAACATTTTGTTTTAAAACTCGATTCAAATTTTTGATTTAAATTATTAGTTGAAATTTATAATACCATGTGAAACATAAAATTTGGTTGCCATGCCTCCAAAGACATGAGTTTTTCTTAAAATATATTCCTTGAATTTAAGATTGCTTTGTATTTTATCTACTTAGTACTATATGTTTTAAGATGGAAATGAACTTAAGTTTAGAAGAATGTTTTGTGTTAGAAACCAATAAATTTTGAGATTATTTCAAGATGTTTGTGTATCTAATCTGTTTGATTCGATCTTGTTTTTAGATTCTCGTATATTAACATTTCGGGATTGAGAAAAGAGATTTGTATACTCAGCTGTGCAAATTCGGAACTTAGACAGATTTTTTTAGATTGTTTATACTTGAATACCCTTTGTCTAAGTGCGAAAATCCTGATTGTTTTTCTGAGTGTACTCATACACACAAAAAAAAAACCGGAACAGAGGTTCGAAATCACAGATTTTCTAAGATCAAGTACGAAATATTTGATTCAAGTACGAGTTTTCAATTCCATCTCTGCAAATATTTGGACTATCGGGGCTCTATTGGAATTTGTCCAGTGAATTCAAATATTTTAGACTTTTTTGATTATTTTAATGGTGCGAGTTTTCAATTCCATATCCGAAAATATTTGGACTATCGGGGCTCTATAGGAATTTGTCCATTTTAATGCTGTGTTAATTTCTGTAACAATAATATCCTAAATATATATAAACAAAATGTACTTGCCCAAGAACTTAAAACTTGAATTTTAGAATGATTTTTCTTTCCGTGTACGCATATGTTTTACGTTGGATATGTCCAGCACAGTCTCCCCTCTGTCTCTTTCTCACTCTGTCTCGCTCTGTTGGGGCGGTTTCAGTTGCGGTTTCAATCTGAAGACGGTGGCGTCATTGTCAGGCGGCAACTGCTCAGCTGGGGGTCAAAACGCCAACGGGCAAATGGATAAAACAACAACAGCCACAAAGAATCAAGCACAACAAATTTCATTTCAATAATTTGAATTTCAAATCTTTTTTTTTTCTTTCATTTTTATTTTTTTGTCGCAATAATCCAATGCCCAAGCCCAAGCCTCGTTCTCTAACCTCTTTGGACCTGCGTTAATGTAAAAGTTGTTCGATTTGTCAAAGCTAAAGCCCCTCGATTATTAGTCTTCATTAGGAGGCGGGGCATGTCAGCCCTAAGTTCATCCTCCTCCCACACTTAAGCCCTGCCCACACCCACATAAAAATGAACCACACTCGTGAGGTAGAAGGAACAAATGGAATGAAACATTGTTAACTTCAACTAAAATGCTAATACAGGGGAAGATTATAAAATACGATAAAATTAGCTCTGAAGGAACACTTGTTCTTGGAGTGCAATGAAATGGAATGGAACACAGTGAAGTAAAATGTTTGTTGAGTGGAATCGAATGGAATGGAACACAGTGTAGTAAAACGTTTGTTGAGTAGAATGAAATGGAATGGAACACAGTGTAGTAAAACGTTTGTTGAGTGGAATGAAATGGAATGGAACACAGTATAGTAATACGTTGGCTGAGTGGAATGAAATGGAGTGGAACACAGTGTAGTAAAACTTTTGTTGAGTGAAATGAAATGGAATGGAACACAATGTAGTAAAACGTTTGCTGAGTGGAATGAAATGGAATGGAACACAGTGTAGTAAACCTGTACTTGGATCTTAAATACAGCTGCTGAAAAAAAGAGAATATGGAAAGATACGCTTATGAAATCTAAAGTTGCTGTGGAATATTGGAATCGAACGCAAAAAAATGGGCGACAAACCTCTCCTAAGCTTTAAAGCATATAACTTTTGTGTTTATCGACCGATAATAATGAAATTTTCAGAGTACGTTGACAATACTTTAATGCACATATATTTATAATAACAATCGAGGTGTTGCCTAAAGAAATGCGGCATTCTAACTTATCAGAATTGCATATATTTAACAACTCTATTGGAATATTGATCAAAAGTCACACAGACAACTGCTACCAATTGTATTAAACTCATTTGCTTAAATGTTTGCAGGGTATGGAAAATGTTGGAAAACTGTTGTAATTATTGTTGTTGGTGTTGTACGAGCTTGTCAAATGCCCAAAACTATTCATTTATGTAAATACGCAAAGCGAACGATATAAAAGCCATAAAATGGCGCAAAATACATTTAAATGGATGCGTAGACGGCATAAGGTAGCATAAATTAAAGGCATAGAGGAGAAGGAAAGGGAGAAGGAGAAGGAGATACTAGCCTGTAAAGGGAGGGGGGTCAGAGTGATATCGCCAAAGACGAAACACATGTAATAAAAACTCTATTAAAAATGCCACTTACAATTAACAAAAGGCCCGCACTGCTTGCTTGGGGTTCAGGGAAGGCCATTGAATAGATACCAACAACAACAGCAACAACAATAACAACAACAACAAATTCAAGTAATAGATATAGAGGAGAGAGAGAGATAGCAATAAAGCAGCAACAACAACAAAAATAAAGAATGTATCTACGCAGTTATATAAATTTTCGGTACTGAGTTGATTAGTTGCCTGTGTGCCTTCTCAATGGGCCAAAGCTCTTTTAGGTTCTCTCTCTCTCTCCTTTCCCCTCTCTTTGGCCACCACTCAAAAGTTCTACTACTTGACAACAGTATTGGGAAAGGCGGACAGGCGACAAAGTTGTCGAATTGTTTGCGATAAGTTCTGCATGCGAATCTTTGAAACTACTTAACTTCTAGGACCACTTTAAAATACACATATAGTACATATTGTACATAAATAGTATAGTTTTTCATTAAACTACTGATTTATAAATTTGAATGGTAAACAGAGAGAGCCACATAGATCGGGAGAAAATGTGAATAAAGCGTTGGATAAATGTAAGCGAATTTAAACTGAAAAAGATTGCCAATAAACGTGAAATTCTTTTTATAATAGTTCCAAAATACCTAACAATCTGGATATCAAACCTAAACGAATTTCGGTTTCAGTTACGGTTACGGTAATGTTCGCATTCAGGTTTTCGGTTATCGGTTATGCAAAACTTTTATTCATTGGTTGCGTAACGGTTACAGTTTTTTTGTATGCTTCGGTTTCGAAATACCGATATGAGTTCGGTTTACAAAGCATATTTAAAAAACGTTAAAAATATGTAAATTTCAAAACAAATATTCAAAAATTAAGATCTTTTTATTGAGATTAATAAATAAAAAAATTAAGGCAGAAGTACAAATTAAATTAAGTTTTAAAAAACGATAATAACACCTTAACATCATTTAATTTTTTGCTTGACCGAACAGAAATAAACCGTTATGCATAAATCGGTTTCCTAGCGGGTATATCGGTTGAAATAATTTAGAATTTTGGGTTTCGGTTTTAAAAAACTTTTATTTCGGTTTCGGTCTCAGTTACGGTTACCAATTTCAATCGGTTAACGGCTACGGTTATGGTAACGGTTTGAAGCCCTGCTACCAATCTCTTTAACTTACTACTAAATAATGTACACTCAACTTTTGCACACAACTTGGACACTTATAATTATTTTTTTTACAAATTTATTGCAAATTCAAAGACTAGAATTCAGCCAAGCTTGGACAATTAAGCGAAATATACTGACTGAAGTCAAGGCAAATTAAAAAAAACTAAGAATATTCCCTGATAAAAGTTAAAATAAAATGAAGATGATACAGATCTTATTGACTCATTGACTTATCTACACATAGTAATATAATTCATTTTCTTTTCTTTTTTTACACAAATATTTAGTCAGGAATTTGTCAACTTTGACGTGTTCATCGTTTGTCGCCTGTCACAAAATAAATACCTGAGCACAATGTGTGAATATTAAAAGAATGTGCGTGTTTGAGGTAGCTGCAAATACGCATAACACACGCAATTAAATTTATAAATATTTAAAACGCCAATTTACATACTCGACCAACACACACACACACACACACACACACACGCACACTCATAGATACACACACTCACAGGCAATTGTATCGCACCTAGGCCTTAGCCAGATTCGGTTTCCGATTTTGAGCTCGACTCTGTTTGGCTTTGACTGTTTAGCTTTGGCTTTGGTATTGGTTTTGGTTTTGGCTTGAAGCGTTTTGGGCCTATTTCTTACATGGCCAAAATCGAAAGGGGAAGTCATCACCCAATACAAACATCATTGAAATCCACAATGCGTTCGAGTGGTTCTTTTTTTATTGCTTTTTTTTGGCTTTTGAATTTAATTTAGTTTTATGTGGTGGTTTGGTGCTTTAGGTGCTTTAGGTGGTTTAGGTGGCTGCTTATTTGCTGGGCTCTGGAATGTGCCCCGAACTGCCAAACTTGATATGACAGATTCGGTTTTCAACATGTTCGTTTACCACATCATCGATGAAGCAGAAGGAGGTGATAGGAAAGAGGGAGGAGGGAGGGGTCCCCCCTCAGCTCGTGCTTAATTATTTATGTATGTATTAATACTTATATTATACAATAAATACATAGACACTACACATGTTTCCCTATGCCTGTACACATTTCCAAATGGGTTTTTTTTCTTTGGCCTCTACGACGTTTTTTTATTTTCGTTTCGTTTCTTTTAATATTTATTTTTTTTTTGTCAGCGTTTTGGGCCAAAGGAAATTGAAAGTTATTTGCGTACAGAATTTAATTAGAGAGAAGAAACGCGAAGAGACGGAGACGAATTGTCGCCGTTTTAATTGCTACGCAAATTGAAAACAGATTGATGATACCCTAGGCATATACCCTGCATTTATTCCATGATAGAAATGGCTAATTTAATTTGCGCTATGAGCTGTGAATCGCTCCTTCTTCCTCTCGCTCTTTAACTTACTTACTCTCTCTCTCCGCTTTCATCCTTACTCTTCTTTATCACACTTTTAAAATGTTTTTATAATCGCAGCATTTGGTAAAATTAACCATTAGATGAAAATCTTGGATTCGAGTTTTGATATTAATTCAAATCAAATTTGAATTTATTTTTCTTCATACTGAGCATAGTTTGATAATATGTATATCAGGTGTGCTACAGAAATCTCTTTCACCTGAAAAATGACGTAAATTTCATAAAAACTTAAGTCAAATTCAAGTGAAAGAGATTTCTGTAGCACACCTGTATGTATATGTAAATAATATGCAGTTGAAACTTCACCAAGGTGAGCTTCTTTACAGTGTGTATTCTTGTCAAGTAGAAAGTCTATTTGTTCTATGAAGAAGATATCTTTTTGATGAAGTTTTTCTACAATGAAGTAACTTTAATTCACGTCCAAACTCAACATAAATAAGTTCGATTTTATATACCTATAGCCAGCGAAGAAAGTCACCTTATGTGGCTCTGGATTACAAAAAAAAAAGATTTTATTTAATAATTTTATTTTAATTTGGAAAGGTCGCTTAAATTCAGTTTGAATGATGCAAAAATTTCCTTAACCCATTTAGTACCCATTGAAAAATTCAAATTTTTGAATTTGAATTTTTACTTTTTCAACTTTTACTCTCGATTTTTTCAAAAAAATATTTTTATGCAAACAAATTTTCAATAATATTTTTGCTAGTATTTTTTATAATTTTTTCAAAATCCTAAAAATTACTTTTTTAACCCCTTTTTCCTAGTTTTTACACAAAAGTAGCTTTTTAGCAATTTTCAAAAAATTATAAAAAATACTAGCAAAAATATTTTGGAACTATTTTTTTTGCAGTCACTTAGAATTGTTCAAAGAATTTATTTGGCAAAAATCGAGGATAAAAGTTGAAAAAGTAGATACTTAATGGGTTAAGGCCCTATTCTCCTTCAGCTTGCTGTTTTTGGACCTTTTTTGAAAAAATTCTCATTTGAAAACGCAAAAAGATATTTGAATTTTGTTTTTTTTATTGAATTAGTAATGAATGAAAGAAAATAAAAAAAATAGATGATGGCACCGTCAAAGTTGGCCCTCAAAAAAAAGGCATGGTGCTGGCGGCCACGATTCCGCCAGTTCTACTGAACCGATTTGGATGAAACAAAGTTTAATCGACGTAGAATTGTCACCATTCTGGCCCGTAGTAAAATAAAAATTCGAATTTCAAAAAACCCTTTTAGGGTTATATTCTTAAATGTCCAAGCTATAAAAAAATGCAAAAAAAAAAGTCGAAAAAAATTGTTTGCTGAAAGAGAATAGGGCCTTAAGGAAATTGGTGCATCATTCAAACGGAATTTAAACGAAATTTCCAAATAAAAATAAAATTATGAAATTACATCTTTTTTTTTTTTAATCAAGAGCCACATGCTGATAAGGTGACTTTTTTCGCTGGCTATATATTTAATATATTTGCCAGAATCTCTGAAATATTATTATATAAATTCAGAAGCTAACTGTCCATCAAACAGCATTTACAATAAAAAAACCATATCATAAAAATCAATATAAACAGCCGCTTGGTGAAAGCAAATAAAGTAGTTCAAATAAATGTATGTTGATCTCTAAGAACTTCAGCTCTGATTTAAATATGCGAAGCTCTCGGCGCAGATCCTGTGATCTCAAAGTTGACTGGAAAAATCAATAAAAATCAAGAGAAAAAAATAATAAAAACAGTGTTATTTTTGGGGTCAGCTTTCGCTTTCGCTTTCGGTTTCGGTTTATGTTTGTGGTGGCTTTGGAGTAAATATATTATTTTATTTTTTTTTTTTTTGGGGAGCACTCAACAATCTGAACTGATTATTTATGGCGCGCAATTCCTGGGGACCCACGAGGCATTCACATTCAAATCTCTCTCTCACTCTCTCTACCTCTCTCCCTCTTCTTCGCTCTCTCAGTTGGAATCTTTGAGTTCAGCTCAAATTTGTTTTTTTCTGTATTCTTTTTTAAAGTTTCCTTTTTTTGTTTTTTGCTCAATGCAAAGTGCTCTTCATTCACAGAAGTCCACAAACACTTGGGGCCTGTGCTCAGGTTTAGGTTCAGGTTGAGGTTGTAGGTTGGAGGTTCGGGGCCTTTCCCAGCACTTCAGCAACAACAACAACCAGAACAACAGCAACAACTCTTGGCATCTCAGGCCTCAGTCTCTTCTTCGTTTTGGCATCTTTCGTATTATTTAGCAAATTAATAACCATAAAAATCTTAATGCCAGCGCTAAGAAACGAAATCTTTAGCTTGCCTGCTGAATTTCTTACGAAAAACGTTCGCGCAACCAACAACAAAAAAAAGAAACAAAACACAAGAGACAACTCTGAGTAGGTTGAAAAAAATCAAAATAAATACAGCGAAAAAAAAAATAAAGAGAAGAAAAAAAGATTAGCAGAAGAAGTGCCGCCATTTAAATTTATTTACTTACGAGTGTGAACTTTATGCCCATGGCGTTCGACTGTATCTACCCCTCTCCCTTGCCCCTTCTCGATTCCCTTCTTCTCGGACGACGCCACCGTTGTCAATGCCAAGCCGCAAATGTTTGTGTCCCGTGTCCCGTGTCCCGTGTCCACGACCTGAATCTGAATCTGAATCTGAATCGAAGCCCCGTTTCGCTTCCTGCCCCAAAAAAACGTTGCGCGTGAGCTCAACCTTTTATCTCCCTCTCTCTCTCCCTCTCTCCCTCTCTCTCTCTCTCTGTCTCTTTCGCCCCCTCTTTTATGTAAACTCGAATTGTGTCTCCAGGTACTCTGGAAATTGGCAACTATGAACACACAAGGGCAACTTAGCAACTAGACTGAGATTTTAGAGCCCAAAAAACCTTTTCAACCAGAAATAACTTTGGTAAAGTTTTTCAGAAATACTCGCTGGCTCCTTTACTTGCTTTTTTTTCGCCAATTTCCATCCTTTTCTAGCATTGGACCTTAGCGGGAATCTTCAAAAGCCTTGTACCGATACCGATTCCAATTCGAATTCGAATTCTTAACTTATTTTTGCCACGCTGCCGCGCAAAGTCTTCATCATCGTCATGCTCATTATTATTATGAGTATTATTTGTGGGTTTCGTAATTTGATTCCAGTTAAAATGAAATGAATTCTTGTTGCCCTAAAAAGCAAAACAACAACAACAACAACAACAAATAATAAAATAAATATATATAAAATTAACAAGCGGTCACATTTTTAATTTTTTTTTTTTCTGTTTTTTACCATTTCCTTTTCAACATTTGAATTTGAACATTTCGTTGAGGATTTTAACTTCGCTCCAGACTCAATTCCCTTTCTGTTCACTTGAGTTCATTCCACAAGCTTTCAAGCATATTTCTTTTGAAATAATACACTAATAATGCCATGCTTATCTGTCTGGCTTTAAAGTCCTAACTACTAAACTTAGATTTCCTCCTGGGTGTTGAAAAAAACATGCATCTTAATTTATTCGAAGATGGTTTAAGGTTTTTAAATTATAATATAATATAACAATAATATAATTAGTACTTTTCAATATTGTCCCACGCTTTTCTTATTTTGACTTATACTTAAAAAAAAAAGACCAATGTTTCGAAAATTTAATTCGATTTATGGTGACAAAAGTGAGTACATGTTCACAACACTGACTTTCTTCATTCATAAAAACAAAACCATATAAGGAAATCCAAATTTTTTTTATTTTTTATTTTTATCATTTCATTCTTAACAAATAAGAGTAAGGCAACATTAATAAATTAGACGAATTCGTAGATGTTAAAAGAAAAACGAAAATAACCCGCAAAATAAAAAGTGAGCTTACTTTTTCAGCTTTTACCCTAGATTTTTGTAAAAAAAAAGTGTTGATGCAAAAAGTTTCTCTATTCAATTCTATTAGTGAAAATTTTCAAAAATGTCTTCGCTAGTATTTTTTAAAATTTTTGGAAAATGGCAAAAAGGCACTTTTTGTATGAAAATGAGGAAAAAATTTGGATTTCCTTGTATGGTTTTGTTTTTATGAATGATGAAAGTCAGTGTTGTGAACATGTACTCACTTTTGCTCCCTACTGTACATATACAATTTGTACTGACTTATTGACCGACAATCCAAGTACAGTCTAAATTAATAATCATAGAGATGGATTAATAAAAGTTTTAGCCGCAATCATCTTATTTGTCAATTACTATAAAGGAACTTCTTTGTACTTTATTTAAGGGTGGGATAGATGTATAAACTTAAATCGCCAGATATTCTATGTTTATAAACTTATCAATTATTTGCAAGTGAATGTTAATTGATAAATAACAATTAATTAATAAATTTGATGGAAAACTCTGCCATATTGGAAAGTTCTACAAACGGATAGAATACAAAGCTCATTTTGATTTAAGTTAACTTTGCTAACTTTTCAGATACAAATTGCAATTGTTGTTGTTGAATAATAATAATTATTTTATAATTCTAATATTTGTTTCTCACTTTCGACTGCCATAAATGAATAAACTATTGAAATAAAACTTGTACTTGAATTCGATTCAATCAATGCAATGATGTGAGTATCTTTAAAGGAGGTGGAAAGTTGGCCAAACCTTTAGACAGTGTTGCCCCACCTTTGCTAGGTTTTCTCCTGTAGTTGTTGTTGGTTGTCGGTTGTTGCAGGTAGATATTAAGTTGTCTTTTGTTGTGCTCATAATTTATGCGGCGGCTCAAGCAACGCATTTGCATACGAAATGTTTTGAGTGGCATTGATTTGACAACGCGCCATGACAAATAAAAAAAACTGAAACATAAAGAAGCATAAAGAAACATAAAGAAACATTAAGAAACAGCAACAACTACATCAATAAAAGAAAAATAGTTATAAAAAACTAAAATGAAGAGAGAAATATACACACACTCCCAACCGGATCGGATCGAATCGAATCGGATCGGTCCAATTCATAGAGGTAGTATATCGCCGAGCCAACTAATTAATGAAATCTATATCAATATCTAATCCGTGCGATCATTGTTCATTGTTCATTAAAATCAGCTGCGTGCCTCATGCAAATTTCTATCAAAATACCCTGTAATTTAAGCGAAAGGTAGCTAAAATTTTGACGAACTTGCAGATGGTAAATTATATTATCTGAAAAGATTTAAAAAATCGTCTAGGCAAGGAAAAAATTGGCTAATTCAAGTTGAATAGTTTGCATGGCAAGACAACCTGATATACCCTACATCGTTGAGGGTTTGCCATAGTACTGCTGTAGTACAGGGTAGATTGTAGTCGTCGAGCTGTTGCTAGATTCAACTCCATCATATTTCTAAGCTCTGAGCTGATCCTTCGCTTTTTTCATAGACTTTGTAACGGAAGGAAGGAGTTATTAGTTGAAATATTCTAGGAAGGAAAAGGGATTAAAAATGAAGAATTGGGAGTGAAAAGAAGAAATAACAAATATATAGATTATAGATTTTTTAGATATATGTTAGAATATAGATTTTTAGGAAAAACTTATGTATTGTTATAGAAGCAGAAGAAAGAAAGGAGAATTCTTAAATCATGATTATTATTTAAAATAGAGAAATAAAGATTATTATACTATTTTTTATTATAATATAATGGAGCTTACTTAATCTACTTGCTTTTGTCTTTGGAGTAGAGCATCAAATGTTCGTCGAGCTGATGCTGAAGCTTCTGTCGTAGGGAAGTTGATACGCAAAATCATCTGGTCGGCAAATTATGTTAATCTATTGTGTGTGTGTGTCAGATGGTGCGAACCAGTTCAATGAAGTTTAACCGGCAGACAGACAGGTGGACAGAGAGACAGAGAGACAGGTGGACAGAGAGACAGAGGGACAGCAACCTGTTGCTTTGTGTATGCTAAGCGTATGCATTGACATTCCTTAATTTGCTTAATAATCACTGCAAAATGGCCTGGCAACAGATCTGTTAAGTTCAGCTCAGCTCAGATCAAATCAGAAATCACAAATCACAAATCAGAAATCAGAGCCAAGTCAAAACGGAGCCAAAATCAAGCCGTAACCGTAAGCTAAAAGCCAAGACATTTGGCCACAACAAAACTAAACTAAATTCAATCCCCGGCAACAAGATCTATATTGTATATTGTAGATGGAGAAGGTGAAAAATAATAATAAAAAAGAGAGAAAAAGTTAAAACATATAAACTGATTGTTATGGTGACTTCTACAACGACGACAACTAACTGGCGTTTGAGCCATGGCTAAGATCGCATTGGCCACGCTTGGCAATCAGGCTGACAACTCGGCCTATGCTGTTCAATATATTTGTGGCTCTTTGGTCATGGACAATTGGTTTTTATTTTTTGAGGACGCAGATAGGAAGGGAGGGAGGTGGGTAGGTAGGTAGGTAGGTAGGTAGGTAGGGGGAATTGGTAATAGTGTCAACAATCGAGCAGCTAATTGTCGAGCTGCGTTCAAGTCATGTTGGCCATGTTTTAGTCGTCGTTTTCAGCCATAACGAATCGAACCAACAAAATTGGGGAGAAAACCAATAAAAAAATATATGTACTATATTGAAAAAGAGAAAAAAAACAAAAAACACTTTCAGCTTGAACATTAAATCAAGTGACAATTGTAATAGAGCCACAAAAAGAACACAGATTTTTTGTTGTTGGCCCAATCGTTGTCATTTCAATTCCGTTTGCCCGCTTCCAGCTCTTCCCCTAACATTGTCCACCCCCCTTACCCCTACTCCCCCACCCCCCCTTGCGTTGCCTACGTTTCATTTTGATTGATTAATTGGCCATTTGACTAGCGCCCATTTGTTTGCTTTTTGCGCCTTTGACAGCCGCCAAAAGTGCCGCAAAGTGCGTGTGTATCTATGTGTGTGTGTGTGTGTGTGTGTGTGTGTCTCATTTTAAGCTAAACATCGCACCACTTTACACCACACACAATGGACGAATCATTTGACTTCCAGATTGATGCGCTTCTTGGGGGCAATCAAAAAAAATAAATAATAAAAATAAAAATATATTTTTACAAATAATAAAATTAATGTCATTTGTTGTGGGTGCTTTTTGCTGATTTACAGTGTGTGCCCGCTCCCCCCCCTCCCCAGCCACTTCTACCCCAAACTATTCGCATTATGTGGTGGGAATTTCAACTAGCTTTGAAATCTGTAGCACGCACTTTATACAAACTGTTCAGATCTTGTTTTAGGACCATCCACATCTGATTTGTGTTCCCTAATGGATGTGATTGTGTGTTGTTATCGATCGATGCTTAACATTGTCTTGCATTTATATTTGGATGTGAGAGTAGTAGAAATAGTAGTAGAATTGTTAGATGTAGTCATGGCTAAAGTAGTACAAATCATTGTTATAATATGTGTAATAGTCGAATTTAATGATTTATTTTATATTTTATTAACAAAATTAAATTCAAATTTCACTTAAAAATTAAATTAAAATAAAATTGTTAAATAGCAATTAAAATTTAGGAGCATTATACGATAAGATTTAGTTGATTGCAACTATAGTAGTTGTCATCGCATAAATAGTAATACTCGCGGTAATAATTCAAATATAAAACATAGAAATATTTATTTAAAAATTGTTGTACTAGCATAACTTATAATAAAAAATTGAATTCTAGAATAATTATTTTCTTTTTTTTTATTATATTATTTTTGCGTTTCATTCCGAAGAACTTAAAAACACATGCTTGACTACAATGTCAAAGTTAGTTAAAAAGATATTTTGATGTAAAATGTAGCAAAAAAAATGTCAAATTTGAAACTAGTATATGGGCATTTCCAGAAAAAGGTCCACCTTGCCAAAAAACGTAAAATTTATTAAAAACTCACATCTTGTGAAATTTTCTTCCAAAAATGTATTCAAGTTATTTATTTTATCAATATACGCTAGAAGAAATTCAATAGGACGAACATATAGATTCTACATTGGAATAAATTCACTTTTTCCATATTTTTGCCTATTTTCTTAAAAATTTATTTTCAAAATGGACCGGTTGTATTTTAACGATTACACTAAGACAGGGAGTAAGATTGTAACATAAACCATTTTAATATATAGAAATATATTGAAAGTTTAATTTAAAACAAGTTCTAAGAGCTATATATCGGAATATAGAATAAAATTTGATGAACAAACTCTTGGAAAAACTAGGTGGAAATCTTGTCACGTTACAAATTACTAATAAAACTTGTAAAATATATAAAACGGTAGTTACATATCAAAATTATTTCTAAAATGGAAAACTACATTATGTTATTATTTTTTAAGAGTATTTTCTTCTAAATTACTCGCCACATTTCGCAGACATTCGCATTTGTCAAGATGAAGTCAAAAATGACTTCCATTTTTCGTCGCGTTCGCGATGCATTGTTTTTTATAAATAATTAAAAAACGACAAGTCTTCAAAGATTGTCTTTTATCATAAGAATAGAGTTGATAAAATGCATTAAACACGTGAGAAAACATTTTTGAAAATGTCAATTTTTGGCATTTTTTTTTTTATTTAAAGTCGTACAAATGTCGCGTTCGCGATCCTGGAAATACCCATATGTTTGATAAATTTAATATAAATTATAAATACTTTAACATTAAAAATACAACATGTGAAGAACATATTTATTTGAAATAGTAAACATTGAAGATGTATTTATTATGGTACTTCCCAGCAAACATTTTTAATCGCCAGAGAGTCTCAGTTTGTTAGAGACTCTTCCAAAAGACTCTTCCGCGACTCTCCTAACAAGAGTCGGGGAAGTGGCTCACTTTCTAAAAAAAAAAGGTGGAGAGACCCTTCGACTATTTTTATTTTTTTTTCTTATGATGTTGTTACAGATGATGTTACAGTTTTAGCACAACAGGGGAATCTCTAACCTCCAAATTGAAAGTTCGGAGTAGAGGTGGAGAGTTATCGATAGTGGGCACCATCGACAGTCAGCGATATTATTTTTTAAACCATCGACAACTATCGTCGATAGTGGGCACCACCGATAGTCAGCGACATTATTTTTCAAGCCATCGACAACTATCGATAGTTTTCGATAGTGTGTTAATTTAAACATATATATGTTAAGTTCCAAAAATTAGAAATCTATATATATAAAATTCTAACTAAAATTTAAAATTTGTATTAATTTAGGTGTTATTTTCGCTTCAGCTATTGTAATAGCCAAAGCTCGAATGAAATGGCAAGCACACATAAATATTAAAACATTAAAATTTGTATTAGGCTCAGTTGCGTTACGTTCTTCTTTAAATATTTCGACTATAGTAAGAAACTTTTCCATATCATAAAAATATACATAATTATTAAACACAAGACTTAAATGTTTCCGAAGCTGCGATGCAAATCTGCGCCTTTCCGTGACGAGTTGAGCGTCATTAAAAACTATCGACCACTATCGATAGTGCAGGACTGCCATCGATGGCAGCTCGATAGCGCTTGACCATCGATAGTGCCATCGATAGTTCTCCACCTCTAGTTCGGAGTATGACAGGACGGCAACTCCAACTAGTGAGCTACGGGACCAACACTTTGGAGTACTAGAAAAAATCGGAATTAAATTGCTTTAGACGTGGAGCTTATTTTTGTGTGTTTGGTCTCGCTAAACAATCGCCTGGAAGATTCATTCAGAAGACTCTCTCAAATTACTATTTTTTGATTGACAATCGCCTGAAAGACTCATCTTCTATTAAGAAGACTCTTTTCAGCGATGGGCGACTGTACAATCGCCCAAATGTTTGCTGGGTTGCTAAAAAGTAAGAAGTAATAGATAAAATACTAAGTAGTAGCAGGTCAATACAAACATAAGTAATTAAAGTAGTTTTTGAAAATAACACTCATTCTATTCATGTTGTTTCAGTTTTAATTGTATTCACAATTGCAGATTGAATGCTTTATGCTCGTAATGTGAGTGGCATATGAATAAGTGTCGAATCAACTGCCGCGAATTGATTTCATTTCGAGTTTGCATTCAATTAATTCGCACCTTTAAAGCTCCACACGATCCCCATGTACGTATTCCTGGCACTCAAAAATATATTGGAGATAGAGGAGAGGAGGAGCATGAAGAGGTGAATGGGTTAAAAGGAATGATGGAATGATGGCGGAGAAGGGTGAAGGGGGAATTGGAATTGGAATGGGAATGGAATCCTATTAAGCATGCAATACGTAGACGGAATTTTAAGATCATTTAACGCTCGCTTTCAAACTGCGTATGTGTGTGTGTGTGTGTGTTTGAATGTGTGTATGTGTGTGTCTCCTTTTCGTGGTAAGTGTGGGCCGGCGGTCTAAGTGGTTTTCTAACGAAGGATGTGCAGAAACGCAAGGAATACACAACGAGGTTGCCTTCTGCCAAAATAAAAAAAAACACACAAAAAAAGAAGAACCATTGAAAATGAAGTTGCTTCCACGAACTGAGATCAAACAGCAACAACTACAAACGAAAAAAAAAACATAAAAAAACCACAAAAAGAAAAAAAACATATAAAAAAGGAAAGAAAAAAAACAATACCAAAGCGAGAGCGAATTTTGAGTCAATGACTCCATTAAATGCGGTTTTCTGATTTCATTATGCGTTGCCAGGTTCCATTTGGCAAACGGGCAACAGGTTGCCATGCCACGCCCACTGGCTGCACTCCGCCTGCCGCTGGCCACACGTTGTCGCACATTCTCATTCTGCAGCACACGATGAATGTACGTGTATCTCTGGCTGTGGCATGCAACAAAATTAAATACAAACCAAAAAAAGTCTTTTGCTTTTTTTTCCTCTTTCTGTGACAGAATACATGCACTTTGTCTGCACAAATTAGACACAAGCTCAACATTTTTATGATTCAGTCGAAGACGTTCCAAAAAACCGTGCGAAATGACAGAGTCCTCCCCACCAAGTCCTTCCCCGTCCCCGTCCCCTCCATCTCCGTTTTACTCCTTTTTCATTACCATAACATTACCTGGTACTTTTATGACCATTGTCGGTCTTTGACTGCTGTCAATATGGCACAGTGGAGTCTTTCAACTATTTTGCCAACAAAAATGATAATTGTAAAGTGAAAATGTTAAGAAAAAAAACATTTATTTAGCATTGCAATTTAATAATGGAAAACAAAGTTTGCAAACATTTTAATATTTCTTTCTTAATATCTTTTTATCTATTAACCATAACTATCATCTCAATAATATTCGTATTACTTAAGTATTTTTTGACTTATTTTTAGCTAAACTTTACTGAATAGACAACAAAATAGAGTCAACTTTTAACCGATTTAACCACATTGAAATATTCCATGAATTAATCTTCTCAACTGTGAATCATATCAGGACAAATCTCATGATATCCTGCTGTCAGATGCAGCACTAAGAAGACGTATGTGTGTAAAAACTTTTTATATAACATATATATATATGTATACTTAGGTATTCGTATTACACAATTCTTTATCTCAATAACTGCAATTGATAGATGCGAGTTTTACGACTGAATTCAAGTGATTGGACAATAAAGGGAACAATGTGACTTGGCAATGCTTTTTCACAGTTCTCGATGCATTTTTTTTAACCATATCAGGGATGCCACAGAAATCGCAGCGTTTTAGCGTTTAGCGTTTTCAATAACCTTTTCGAACTAGGCTAAGGGTTGACACCTTCTGAGAATATATTATCCAGGGGTTTGTTTAGCAACTTTTTTAGGTTTATTACTGCAGAACAATAAGTTTTTAATTTTGTTTTCGCTTTGATTTAGGTGAAAAATTTTGGCGCGAGAAAATAAAAAATACTCGACAACTCTAGCAACTGTCTGCCATTAGTCTGTCAACACTTCGTGACAAATGTTTTCACAAATTGCACAATAATTTAAAGATTTTTTTTCGAAAAAAATTAAAATCTTATTGTTCTGCAATAACAAACCTAAAAAAGTTGATAACCAAACCGTTGGATAATTTAATCTCAAAAGGTGTCAACTCTTAGCAGCCATGTTTGAAAAGGTTATTGAAAACGCTAAACGCTAAAGCGCTGCGGTTTCTGTGGCACCCCTGTATATCGTAGTTCTAGAGATCCTAGAATTTCAAAGTAAGAGATAACAACTTGCTTGATATTTTTGCACTGTTGCTTAAAATCTTATTTAAAACAAAATTTGAGAAAAAAAATTTAAACAGCTTTCTTGATTTTAGATGAAAAAAAAATACCGCTGTAAAATGTTTCTATGATAAAAATGATTAAAAAATGTAAAACTGATAGTTGTCATTTTCCGATTCTTTTTCAATTTTTCATAATAATTTTATAAGAACTTTGATTAATAATAAAAAAGATAAGTTTCATAAGAAACCTACAACTTCTTAACTAAGTATATATTTAGGCACCATATGGCATACGAAAAATGTCAACAGAAAATGTTACTCTATGGAATACAAAGAAACTACAACTATTGACCTTATGGTAGGCCCAAAGTAGCTAGTACTTACATATGTATGTACAGTGAGTGGCACAATTCACGTCTAGCCTGTTTTTTGTCTGTTTGCTAATATGACAAATTAGCGCCTAAATTACTGACCCATGACCCCCGCATCACTGTAAGCAAAAGGCACCACAGCCCCCACTCACCCGGGACCCCAAACAACAAACAGTTAACCGACTTTTTGGTATCCAGCAACAACAACAACAACAACAACAAGAAACGAAACAAAAAAAGAAAATATGGAATAAAACGGTACAAATTTTATGCAAAATTTGCTCAGTCAACATTTGTTGTGCGAGTGCGTGTGTGTGTGTGTGTGTGTGTTTGGTGACACTGTTTGAGCAATGGGATGCCAGCTGTATTTTGGGGTGGGACAGTGGGGTGACAGGCAGGAGCAGAGGGGAGAGTGGAGAGTGGAGAATCTGCGACGTTTTCTGTTTGTCTGTTTGAAAAGTCTGCACGCAATGCGCTGTGGATAAAGAGGGAAAAGAGAGCGAGTGGAGAGTGGAGAGAGTGTGGAGTTTGAAGAGAGACAGAGAGGGGATCAAGTGGAGCTGTATAACACACTCACACACACACACACACGCACGCACACGCGCCTCTGAATCGTTGTGTGTGTGTGCCTTGCAAGTCATGAAAGAGGCATGAAATCTACCCCTCCCACTCCCCACACTCCCCCCACTCTGCTAAGTGTCTCGATCGTGTGTCTGTTTTGCCTCTGCATGTGTGTGTGCGTGTGTGTGTGTGTGTGTGTGTGTGTGTGTGTGTGTGTGTACATGCTGTTGTTGTTGGTTCATTGCCCGCCAAAAATTTTGAAGGCCAAAATCATATGAGATTTTTTTTTTTTCTTCTTCTGCGTTTTTTTTTTCTTCTCATTTATATTTTTTTTTTTTCGTATTTTTGCGCTTTCTGTTTAGCTTCTGCTTCTTCTGTTGCCTTTTGTATGAATTGTTGCTGTTGTTGTTGTTGTTGTTGTTTGTTGTAGTCATTTCAGGTTTTCCCTTTCTGGCAATGCTTCATTGTGCGAGCTTTGGAGGTGTGTGCGTCTCAGTGTGTGTGTGTGTGAGGAGGGGGGGGGGAGGGGTAGTTGGGGCAGGGGTAGGCCCAAAAGTTTCACATACTTGCGGCGTACGCACACGCACAACCAAAGTATCTGTATCTCACTGTACCAGTACCAGTATGAGTATGAGTATGAGTATCTGTATCTTTGTATCTTTTTATCCGCAGTCGCTGCTGTATCTGTATCTGTATCACGTCTGTCTGTCGCAGTCGTCGCAATTTACGCACTTTTTTAAGTAGTGTTTTTTTTTTTTTGTTAATTTCAGTTAATTTTATTTTTTTAACAGACAGTGTTGCCAGATCGTTGCAGCGGAAGCTGCGCACTGCATTTGGCCAGAGTTGTCGCCTCGCCTTGATCTCAAAATCTTTTCAAATTTCTGTTTTTGTTTTAATTTAAATGATTTTTTTTTTTTTTTTTTTAATTTTGGGCTGCTTTGTTGTGGTTCCCAGAACTCGTCTTTGTGTGTGTGTGCCTTTTATTTAAGAATTCCAGCTTAAGAAAGACTAAGCGAAAGAGACAGAGCAACCAATAGACGAGCGAGAGAGATGGAGGCAGAGGAATGACGCTACTTGTGGTATATTGAATAGCTTTCAGCTAGTGTGTGTGTGTGTGTGTGTGTGTGTGTATCTCGTTCAAATCGCAACTACTTTTTGGGGGCAACACTTGAAGAAACGGCATAAGTTTTGCCATTTTGCTGATTTGGCAGAAAACGACAAATATAAAAATAAAAGAACTCTAAACTGAAATCAACGTTTCACTGTGAAATTAGATGAAACTTCAATTCAGAGAACCTTCCACTTGAGAGATCAGTTAATAGAGCTGATAAATGTTAGATAGATAGATAGATAAATGATAGATAGAAAAAAACAACAGCAACAATAAAAAATGGTATCTTTAGAAAGAAACTTAGCCACGCACTCAATTTGCGCTTTAAGCGTCGTTCAGTGTCAAGAAACTTTCGAGTATGTGTGTGTATCTAATTATATGGTAATACAGGTATACAAATGTACATATAAATTACTCTTATTACAGAGAGACGCCAACACAACACAACAAAACACAACACAACACAACACCAATTGAACAACAGCCCTCCCGTTGATCTATTACGCCATTCACAATATTACGTATACGCAATGTTAATGAGTTAGTCATGGGGCATTGGCTATGCCTAGGCGATAAACGATTGACGATCGACGTTAAACAGCTTCAAAAATCTACCTTTCAATACAATGACAAAATTGAGCCTATCTAAAATATATGTATATACTCGTACATATGTACATACTTTATATAGCATTCTTAGTCCAGCTGATCAATCGATCAATCATATGCACATTCGACTATTTCACAACGTTGATCTCATCTCATTTCATTTCATTTCACCTCTCTCTCTCTCCACTCTGTTCTCTCTCATCTACATTTATGAGTTATGAATGTATCTTTCTTTCCAAGTATATCGCATATACAATTTTGTTTCAATTATACATTTAGCTATGTTCAGCATTCTGATTCATTGTGAGTCATCGAAACAGAACTGCAAAGCTAATCGAGTTCTTTATTTCATCTTTTTTCTATAATAAAACATTCTCATATGACACATTTTCCAAATACATTTGTCATCTTTTGCTCTAGATGAAAATAAATACAAAATTCAGAAATTAATTGATGAAAAATCAAAGTTATGTTCTAATTATTGTAATATGATCTATGAAAAGTCTGCTCGAAAATTCACAAGCTAACATTATAAAATCTATAAAAAGGAATATACAAATTCAGATTTATTCTTCCCCATAGATATTAACATTAAAATCTAAATTATTCGCCACAAAAACAATTTATATTATAAATAAATAAATTTATAAATAATGTACAATTTTTCTTTAAAAGTAGCTCAAAAAATACTCTCAATCAAAAGCAATTTGCAAGTATTATCATATCACTCAATGGCTTAGTATATATGTATATAGAAATTGTAGAAATGGCCAGTCACAACATTTTTAATTTAACAAAACAAAACAAATTCCGGAAGAAGGCAGAAAAATGTAATCACTTTATTAAAAAATAATTGAAAAAATTCAAACACACACACAAAAATGTGTTTATTCATAAATAAATAATTGTAAATAGTTGTTCGTGGTTAGCAAACTTCTTTGCCTGTTGATTCAATGTATAATTATAGAATTGAATTGTGTTAATGCCAGATTCCATGACTGCTAATCGTAATCATAATCGTACTCGTATGTGGCCTGTCCCTGCCCCAAAACAAATTTAAAATAAAAAATATTGTAAATTCCATTCATAAAACTTGTTGAGAGTGAATGGAGTGAGTGATGGAAATGGAGAGTGGGGAAGTACAGCTGATGATGTTATGGATCATCTAAACATCAACTCATTGTCATAATGATCATCGCTGGGCGACGATCCGATTGAGCCTAAACGCAGCATTCAAATTACGTAAATTGATCTGTCGCTGATACATTATCAAGCGCCCCTCCCTTCCCGACCTAAACAGACAGAGACAGAGAGAGACAGAGGGAGAGAGAGAGAGGGCAGCTGTCTTTTAATTTGGTTGGGGCCAACAACAAGTAGAAGACGTTGCGGTGTGTGCGTGCGGTCCCCATAAATCGCACAAGTTAACTATACAAGCACCCCTCGCACTCTACCCCTCCCTCACTCCATCGCTCCCTCACTCCCTCCCCTCACACTGCCACCCTACACCCTTATGCCATCATGTCAGCTCACAGCTCATTCATCTCGTCCAGCGTTTATTTTGATTTCCATTTCGGATTTCAGATTTCAGATTTCAACGACGACGGCCTCATCTTGGCATCGAATACGGCGGCAACTTGTTTCTTTGTATAATTTATACGCTTTTTATTTTGATTTGTGCGTTTGGCCTTCTTGTGTACACGTGTGTGTACTAGCTTTTAATACCCTGTAAGCCACATTGCCACAGAGTCGCAGTCAACCCAGCGACATGCAACTTTCAAGAATTTCAAAAAATATTTAACTCAAATTTTCTTCCTCAGTTGTGAATTTCACATTTCATATTAAATCATTTAACTATTCGTTTAACATCAAAGCTTACAATTTTATTTAAAATGCTTTCAACTTTCAAAATCAATCTACGTATCTATCGGAGAGATTGTTCAAATAAACTATTTCAATTATTTAAATGATTTCCCGCTTCACATACAATCTCAAAAAATTACTTTTATAATATGCATTTTATTATTATATTACAATTTTATTAACTTATTATGTCAAACTAGTTTCTGGTTATTTTTAAAATATATATATATATTTTTTATTATTTTTCACATTTATTTGTTTTTTCTTAATAAAAATCATTATTTCCCTTTCTAATTTATTCTACATATTTCTTTATATCTCACTTTTAAGTTTAGTTTTAGTTTGAGCTCTTTGTTCTGAATGCTGCTTTTAAAGCTTCATTAACTTTGAATATGATTATGAATATACCCTGTAAGTGTAGGCATGTAAGAAAACAATAGTAAATAAGGAAATTTAAAAATCTTTGAATATATTTTACAAGATCAGTGCAAATATCGTATATTATATTTATGTCCGACTAATTACTACCAATTATATTCTCTGTAAAGCGATATATTTTTATTTATATTATTATTATTGCTTTCATATATTTCCAACGTATGCTTTCCTTCTGTTCTTGCAATCTAGATTTGAGTTCACAATATATATAATTTATATATGTATTTTTATTATTATTATCTGAATAAAGAAATTATTATAGTCTGATTATTATCAGTTTATAACTATTTGATATTTAAATCTTCAATATTTTCTTTTACTTATCATTTTTATAGGATATCTCATAGTTGCGTTGTTTATTTATCGCAATCGTTTCAACATAATGTGAATGTGTCTGTGTTTCTGTTATTGTTTTCTCGTTCCTCCTTCCTTTTGGGCGGGAATGAGTTCTAGTTGCTTTTTGTTTTTGTTTTTATTTTTATTTTGATTATTGTATTTGAACACATACGCGGATTTCTGTTGAGGTCTCCGCTAAACTCAGGTCTTGGCTTGTTTGTTTTGAAGCGCTTTTCCCCCCAAAAAAACTAAAAGAAAAAGAGAATGAAAACAGAAAACATACATATAGTATACTTGTTGTACACAAATGAAAACAAAGAACACAATTATCGCGCCTTTTCCTCTTTTGATGCCCTTGCAGAGGGTATTATAATTTTATCACATCGATTATCCAACTTTAGTAGAAACAACTTATTTGTTTCTTTTAATATACAATCAACCAATCTCAGAGAATATGCGTTCCTGAATCCTGTAAAAGATAAGCTAAAATCAGACAATTCCAAATGGTGCCAAAAGATAACTTGATCTATAGGACCAATTTTTGAATTCCGGGGGTGCCACAGATATAGCTTTCACTTGAATTTCACTTCAATTTCATTTCGCTGTGCCACAGGTCAAATCGCACAATAATTTTGTGCGGAATAAACAAGCGCTAAATCCGCTTTCGTCCGATGCTGCCACCTAGTCCAATTTAGATTTTCAAAGTCGGGGGAAGCGATGCCACATTTTTTAGTCCGAATTCGAAGCAAGGTATTTAAAAAAAATATATGGAACCACTTCAGTTTTCTTTAAATTAAGCATTAAAAAAATAGGTAATTTGAGGTAAATCAAGTTTTACCCAAAAAAACCTTTAACTGATTGTGCAATTTGTAAAAACATTTGTCACGAAGAGTTGCCAGATTAATGGCATACAATTGCTAGAGTTGTCGAGTAACTTTTATTTTCTCGCGCCAAATACTTTTAAATTTTTTTAGCTAAACAAAATCAATTATTGCATAAATAAATTAAATTATGTTTATTAAGTAAGAAAAAAAAAGCTTATTGCTCTGCAATGATAAACTTGAAAAAGTTGCTAATCAAACTCTTGGGTAATTTAATCTGAGAAGGTGTCAACCCTTAGCAGCCTAGTTCGAAAAGGTTGGTGAAAATGCTAAGAAATATTAAATCTCTCGAAGTTCTGTGGCATCTCGGAAATTTCCGAGGCTTGTGGCTTGCGATTTCCGTGGCATCCCTGTATATGAATTTTTTAAGTGAAATCAAATGTTTTTAGCCTTCTTTGACTATTTTATTGCGAAGTGATTGTCCTTGTATTACCAAACTGTGTTAATCCAACAATAATAACCTGAATACATACATTTTCCTGTCTATATCAGTTTAAAATTGAATACCAGACTCTGGAAGTGTATCAAATCTTCGGCGTGCTAGAGATAACTCTACTTTCTTGTCATTTGTATTTTTCTCGCCTTTTTTGCAGTTGTCAGTTTTATTTTGATTTTGATGTTCTGTTTTTGGAGTTGCGACCTCGTCTGGTTTGGTTTAGTCGTGCTCTTGTCTTTGGTCTGGGTCTGGGTCTGTGTCTGGGTCTGGGTCTGTGCTTCGCCTTGTCTTGGGTGTTAGGTCAATGGGACAATAAAAATGGTCATAATTATGCTGTGCGAGTGTATAGGTATGTACAATGTACATACATAACATATGTATGCATGTGAGTGCCAACTGAATGCACATTCATAAACTCATAAACAATATTTGTAGTCAGCGTCGACTTGAGTTAACTATTAAATGGCGCTCGGAAATGCTTTGAAGCGCGACTTGACTTGTTGACTTGTTCTCAGTTCTCGTTTCATTCAGTCAGTCAGTTAGTCATTTATTCAATTATATTCAGACATTTATTCATTCATGCTCTCTTGCAGCTGACGTGCCACATGAATGGGGCAGACTCCAAAGTTTTCAACTCGAACTTCGATTCGCTTTTCGTTCGAGTCTTTTTATGGTTGTGGTTGTGTTTGTTGTGGGTGATTTTTCGTCGTCGTGTTTAATTATAAAGCCGAAGATACGATTATGCCCAAAGACCCAAAACTGACGCCCACTCTTAGCCACTATGCGGTTCATTAACTTTGTTGTTCCCTTTTCTTTTATTTTTTTATTTATTTTTTTGATTTTGTTTGTTGTTTGTTTGCTCGTTTGTTGTGGTTACCCCGCATTGTACGAGTAGTAAACATTCACTTTACTACTGCCTGGCTACTGTCCCACACTCACAACACTCACTCACTCACTCATTCACTAATTCATTCAGAATTTCATTCATATACTTATATAGTATGTATAAATGTGTGGGCTGTCAAAGCATTCACACACACACGAACACAGCTGCATAGCTTCAACACTTTTCTTATGCAGCTTTCGAAAGCACACTAGTATTAGGGGTATTACTGCAACTGATGCACATTCGATTTTGATTATATTTCAGTTTCAGGAACGACCCTTTTTGATTTCTTGAATTTTAAGGCCGCGTCACACGATCGTTTTTGCACCGACCGGTGTCGTGTGAACAGCCAAAATTTAAAAGTCAACTTTAAAAAGAACACGTCCTATTTCCATCGGTTTTTTGTGTTGATTTAAGTTATACCAGGTTCTGCGAGAACAAAAACCGATGGTATTTTTGTTTGACAACCGATGCGAATTATGTGAATGGCAAAATTCACCGATGGTGAAAAAGTGGTCGTGTGTACTGAGCTAAAAAAAAATAGAGCGAAAAAATATTTAGGGTGTTCACTTTACCCTAGCAGCCTTGCAGGTTGAAATCGTTGCAAGCTTGCTGCAAGAACAGCGCTTTATGTGGAAAGCTTTGCACATAATCACAGTGGGCTGTTTTTTGTTTATATTTTGTTAAATATGTTCAACGCGTTGCACGTAAAGCGATGTTCTCGCAGCGAGCTTGCAACGATTTCAACCTGCAAGGCTGCTAGGGTAAAGTGAACACCCTAATTATTTTTCTAAAACTTTTCAATAAAACAAAAAAATATAATTAAAATGTTACTACAATATTAATTTAAACTTATGTCGGTGAAAAAGTCGTCGTGTGTACTGAGCTTAAAAAATATTATTTTTCTAAAACTTTTCAATATAACAAAATAATATAATTAAAATGTTACTACAATATTAATTTAAACTTATAAATTATCGGCTGCTTTTTTATTTTGTATGATCGACGTAATCAGAAATTTATTAAATCTGAATCGGTTTCAGGAATACCCCTACTTATGCGCTTCGTTGCTTTATCAATTTGTCAATTGATTTTTTGATTCAGCTATTTATTGATTGTGGATTTTTGAATTTCATCTCTCCAGAAGTATAAACTATTCAATCATACTTATGTGTTGGCATTATGTATGCATGACCACTTTAAAATGTGACACGACGCACTTGGACACACACACACACACACACACACACACACACACACACACACACATTCGTTTGTCTTCGATTGTCTTTTTTTGTTGGCTTTTGGCTTTTGGCTTTTGTCTTTGTCTTCCTTTTCCTCTTCTCATTTTGATTTTTTTTTTTTTGTTAACTTATATACCTACCATGGCATAGCATTCATAAATCAAAGTGCGACTTTTGCAGCGTTTGTTTAATAACAATTCAAGCCAAGCTTGTGCCTCGATTTTGACCACCTCGAGACTCGCATTCAAATGCCGCTCACGGGCCCTGAACAGGCGCAGTTTTCACAGACAATCGTACGTTAAAATACTTACGTTAGTACTCGTACTTTGGCCCCCTCTCCAGTGCTTACGAGTAGATGCCTATCGACAGGCCTATAGGCTACACTTTAATTGTTGTTTACCCTCGAACAAATTGTCAACTGGGTATATTCCTCACATTTCATTTTATAAAGTGAAAAAATAGAAATATAAATTGAGCTTAAATTAGTTATGTTTTCTTTTCACTCTGACAGATCACAAATTATTGAAATCTCTGATTAAGGCTTTTTAAATATCATCGTACTATAATTAAAATTAATGATTAAGCTTAGTTTATCAAGGGTGCCACAGAAATCGCTTTCGCTTGAATTTCACCGGAATTTGTATGCAATTTAAGTGAAATTCAAGCGAAAGCGATTTCTGTGGCACTCCCGTATATCTTTTTTCTTTCTTTTATGACAAATCACTAGTTATTTAATTCTCTGATTTTGAGTTTTGAGTATTATCACATACATATGTAGTTCTTAAAATTTCAACATGGTCAATTAATTAAAATAAATCGAAAGTTTTACCTCCGTCAATACCTAAGCTGATTAATAAAAAGATTTGTTTTAAGTTAAGTCCTCGATTCAATATCTTTCTTTTGAATATCACATTAACATTCCCAAAATGATCATAATTATTGATTAACAAACTGAGAAAAATGTATTTATTTTTTTTTTTTGGTAAAATTAATTTCAGTATTATTATTATGAATTATTAATTAAAGAACCAATTCTTCTTCGTATTTGGTTTAATTATAAAACTAAAAAAAAAAAATTAAAATAAATTTTCCGATTCTGCCGATTATTTTTGTTACACCTTTGTTTACTTTTAGATTTTAATGTCATCTCAAAATTTTGAAAATTAAATAATAATAATAAATAATAATAATAATAAATTAAATAGAATAATAAAATATGAATATCCAAAGACATACACAGTTTACCAAATACAATATATTTCAAGTTTAAAATAAAGTCTATTTATAGCCTATGTTATTGTTATGATATTGCCTCAATATTCTGAAAGTTTCATAAGATAATCAATAAAAGTATTTATACCATAAATAGTGTAGACTATTCAAGTGCGATATTCAGACTGACTTTATTTCGCCATCTCGATCAGAACATATTGAACTATCGATATGTTCGACAGAGATGCTTTTAACATTTATCGATCATGTTAAATACAATTGGTTATGTTAAATATAGTTATCGATAGTTTACTTTACTAATTAATTACTCCTATCTTATGTACTACTACTACAATAGGGTAACTGTCAAGTAGAGCATTCAAATTGAAATATGTGAGGTATGTAAGTATGTTTCAAAGTACATACGTATGTATGTATGTATGTATGTAAGTTTATGATGTCTGTACATATATGTACTTATTTATGTTTGCCTCATATGGCCAACAACTTCTGGCTGGGCCGGCAATCGGCAATCGAACCGCATTTGGATTTGGCTTTTTGGCCTTTCCGTTTCGCGTTGATTGTGTGTAGTTGGTGCCAAATTGTTTGCCCCCACAAATGTTACACAAATCACACACAGGTGTGTGTGTGTGTGTGTGTGTGTGTGTGTGTGTGTGTGTGTGTGTGTATGATGACAGCACCCACAGCTGCCGTGTCTGAATTTACTCAGCATTATCAATGTGGGCGACAAAATGCGACGCCGTCACTAGAAGAATCTTAAGAGGCTTGTAACTGGCAACGGGGAAGGTCAGACAGGTGCCAGGGGGTGAGGCAGGTTTGTGCGTGTGGTAAGCTTCGTCACAGCTGATTTGTGAGACACTTTTGACCTTAATGCCAGACACTGACTTGAAGAGATAGCATTCTAGGTAAACCTTTAACAAAGTTGCAGATAAAATAACTAAACTGATATGAACAGATATGTCATAATATTTCCATTTTCAATTAGACCCAAGTAATTTAAAACTATATATAGTACACTCGCCAGAAAAACTGTGCGTACAAGCTCAATGACAAACTTTGATTGTCAAAAAATAATACTTGTATTTATGATATCGTCTTGCTTTTTTTTTTTAATTCTAGTAATTTTTCTATTCATTAGGAATTATATATATTTTTTTTAAATTAATAAACTAAAATACAATACAATCAATACAATCTAATAATAAGTTGGATACTCCTTCCTTATATAGTTTCTACCAATCGGTTTGGATTGGATTTGACCAATATTTGGGTCACATCAGTCCTCCATGATCCTCCAAACTGCCATATCCTTGGGTATAATTGTTCGAGGATGAATCCTACGCTCCGGAAATCGCCAAGGATGCTCTATAGAACTCAAATCTAGCGATAAGGGCGGTGAATACAACTGGTTTTTCGTATTATATAGCAACCATAGCTTCACATTGTGGGCTGTATGCTTGGGATCATGGGCATTTTGGAATCAAAAGTCCTTTCATGTAAATTGTCTTTTAAGATTTGCAAGTAATCCATCTTAGATTCTAAAAACACAAGGTTGCCTACTCCACTTGCTGCCATACACCCCCCTACCATCAATACCATCACACTGTATAACTCAAACTTGAAGTAGATGTTAGCAAACCTTTGAAAAAAAATAACTAGTGATGAAAAACTACATTGAATAATCAACAAATCGATTACCGCGGAAGCGATCGAGTTAATTAAATGGATTTTCATAAAATAAAATCGACAACTCACTGGAGTTTGCTTATCGTAATTAATTTAAAGAATTAATTTCAGATAATTCAAACTTATTAATTAATTAAGTTAAAGAATTAAGAGTTAAGTTCGATTGCAAAAAGAATCCAAAGGCCAAGTCATGATCAAAATGTCATTCCGCTTGGCAAAGTTATGAAAATTTAAAACTGGACTGATATTCGATCTAGCAAGTCTAAGTTTACACATGCATTTTGTATTTACAATTACTTTAAAAATAATTCATTTTCTAACTCGATTTTATTTGGAGTTGAATCGTTAGCTCGATTCATTTATTGTTATTAATTATTATTGACTTATTGTCGATTTTTAGGTTTTGATTCTAAACTCAATTCACTTTTGGACTCACATCATTTCTGTCAATCGTTTGCATAAATTGACATTTTTTTCAGTCATTGAGTCACATATTTCAGATGTAAATCTTTCATTGTTTAGCTAGTTCTCGATTCCCCGAATTGATGTTGTTGTAAGTACCAAGTTTATTGTTAGTACCCGTACTCGCAGTTCGACTTAAGCTGGCAACAGGGCTTGGCACTGACTCATGAGTTTTTCACTTCAATTTTCATAATTCAATTGACAGCTGACGTTAATATAACAGACTTGACTTGTTTGTTGTTCTTCTTACTTATGTAGGCACATGTATTTTCCAAGCATATAGAACACAAAATCTCTAGAGTTCATATTTATTTTAGCAGTTTAGTCTCTAAGCACGCAAATGTAAAATTCCAAAAGATTCTATAAGAGAGCCCAGTTGTCTTAATAGCCCAATGATCGGAAATACCTGACCATATTCTCGGTCTATACAAGTGTCTATCTATCTATGTCCAAGTCAACATTTTCCTATGAATGCCAATTCCGTGAATAGACTAAGCGCCAGTCGCTAGCTGAATTAAAAAATATTTTGTTGATTAGTTAGTTAACATGTTAATTACAAAACCGACAAGAATGCGCTCCGAGGCGATTAGATCAAATATAATTATATACCCAGTAGATATACGATTGTTGGAACAGGGTTGCATAATATTGTGACACAGTGTACAAATTATCTAAATAAGTATTTAGGTTCTTGATATTATACATAGCTTTGTTTTGTGCAGGATATCTTTAAGTAATTCCCTCTATTGTTCAGTCTTTCTCTCTCCGTATATCTTTCTATCTATTTCTCATCCTCTTTCTTCGTCTTGTCTTATATTTCCATCGTTTGCACTGTGTTTTTCCAATTCCTCTTTGCCTTGCATTCGTAAACGTTTAAACTAAATGAAACTGAGAAAGTTTCTTACTCACTGAGACATTTGTAAGAGAATAATTAGATCTATTGGAATTGTAGATCGCGAAAAACTTGTTTAGTATTTTCAATTCACTCTACATCGCATTCGTAAACGTTTCTTTTTTATATCACTGTTCGCTACCAAAAAAACAAAGATCTTCAAATTGATGTAAGAAGTCAAATTTGGGTGTAACCATAAAACTGGACCACTTTCAAAATGTGCCAAGCCCATTGATTAACTAGTTAGTTAATGGTTTATGGAATTGAAATTGAAAGCGAATTGAAACGGACTGAATTGAATTGAGTTGAATTTGATTACTGCGCCATCGATTGCATATCAAGTCGATCGACTTATCGCCAGCAAACTCAAGGCTCAATTTTATGGATGAAACTGGCGCCAAAAAACAAAAAATAAATGCGTCGCAATATATGTTTATAAATACAATACATATTAGTGTATGATTATACTAGTTAGTATATATATGTATATTTAGACTTGTTGTTAGTTTCTTTCCAAAGTTCTTGTTGATGTTTATTTCGAAAACGCAATAACCAAACAAATTGCGTTCTATTCGTGTTCGCTTCGGTTTCGAATGCCCTTTTTCAATTATCGTGTGCGCTCTGCGTTCGAACTTTAAACTGGGCCCAAACACCTGTTCTCTTCTGTTTGTTTTTGTTTTTTTTTTGACCAAATTAATTGGGGGGACCTAAATCGTTTTTAATCAACTTAGAGAGAGAAAGGGCAAAAGAAAGGAAAGGGAACACAAAAGAGGTATACTATACAATACGGTGCATTGTGTGTTGCACTTGATCCCAAGTAAAGTGCGGTGTTTAGAGGTGCTCAATTTCATGCGTTCATACCTTTATTGTGGACACGCACCGTTGAGCGAACCATGGCCCAACTGTGGCCAACTGTCAAATGGTCAACGGGCTTTTAGCCACGAGCCACGCATATTGAACAACTTCCGTTTCATGTTTGGGTCGCTGGCGTTTAATTGCCGAGTTAACCCAACGCACATAACACTTTGGCTAATTACCAATAACCGACACATGTTCATCTATCTACCTACCAATCGATATACATACATATACGGTAATACCATGATTCATCATCAAGTAAATTTATCGATTCTTTATATCGACTTGATCAACGATAAAGTTGTGATCAAAACAAGCGAATCCCTAAATAAAACTCTATAAGACTTTAATTTGAAAAATTTCTGATCGTAGCCTGATAAGAAACTGATCGTATAAAATGATCGTGAAGTATTTAAGTACATCCGTACTACAAGAATCATTACTGCGATCTTTTCAATATTATAAATATAGAGTAAAAACTTCAATTTTGAGTTTATTCCAAAAGGCTGATGTTAAATTCTTAGTGAGATCAAAAAAGTAGCTGGTCACAGGATGTGATTGTGATCTCTACTAATAAGTCGTAGTTTTAAGTCTTTAAGCTTATGATCGCTGTAATCAGTCAGAGTTAACTTTGAACTTTGTTAGAATCTGCTCGTTAACTGCATTTTAAATTAAAGATTCTTGTAACTAACCTGCGATCTTGTCCGATGTGCGATCTTCAATCTGTAGCCCTTGAAACGCTTCGAATTTATTTAATGTCAAGTGCGTTGTTCCCTTTTCCCATAACAATATTGTTGATTGTATTATAGTTTTCGATATTGATATGTACATATGTATGTGTGCGATGACAGTTCGTCTCATATTAATTTATGTGCGCACATCAATCGGACATTTTGGGATCATTCAGTTAGCATTCAGTGAACTGATGTGATGTTAGCATTTTGTCAGTGTCATGCCACATAATTGTTGTCACTTGGCCATCATCCTACGCAGTGCGACACGCAGCTAACTTGGCTTCTACCTGAGCCAATTTCATTTCTATTTCAGTCTCTACACTCCCCATACCCATACCCATACTCATACCCATACTCATACTCATACCCATTCATCCAAACAGTTGAAAAACTAAAGCGTTCGGTAAATTCCAAGAATTTGCCTTAAGTAGCTAACTTAACTACCTGTCGAATTTGTCAGGTACACTGAAAACAATTCATAAGTTGTAAGAAAGAAGAGCGTTTAAAATTATAAATGAGATGATAAATGGAATATAACCAGAATAAACGGAAGAGCATCCAAAAAGTAAATTAATAAAAATATATGAAAATATCATTAAATTCAGTACTTATTTATTTTGTATTTTGATATATAGAGTATAATAAATATACCATACAAAGTCGTCTTCATATTTAAAAAAAAAATTTGAAAGCTCATTTAGATTCCGTTTGAATGATGCAAAACTTTCCTTAACCCATTAAGTACCCATTGAAATTTTCGAATTTTAAAAAAGTCTACTTTCAAAATTTTTTAAAAAAAAGTTTGGGATGCAAAAACATTTTTCAAACAACTCTAGGAGTGAATGCAAAAAAAAAATTCTAAAATCTTTTCGCTAATATTTTCTATAATTTTTTTAAAAATTGCTTAAAAGGCACTTATTGTATGAAAATGACAAATAAGTGCCTTTTAAGACATTTTCAAAAAATTTTAAAAAATATTAGCAAAAAGATGTTTGAACATTTTTTTTTGCAGTCACTATTAAAATTGTTTAAAGAATGTTTTTGCATCCCAACATTTTTGGTTTGAGCCGTAGGAAAAAAGTTTTGAAAGTAGACTTTTTTTAAAATTCGAGAATTTCAATGGGTACTTAATGATGGAAGCTTTGCATCATTCAAACGGAATTTAAATGACCTTTCCAAATATGAAAGACTTGACTTACAATAGCTGTTATAGTAAAAAAAGAGAGTACTTATTATTTTGGCCAGTAGTGTATATACTTTTATAAACATCAAAAGAAATTATTTGTTTTATATTCTTAAATACTTCTATTCAATAAATAATAAATAATAATTAATTAAATAGCTTTAAACGATTTAAATGAGAAAAATAATTCATATTAATTTATTTCAAATAAAAAGTCGACATCTGTTTCAACATTTATTTTGTATTGATTTAAAAATATAGTATTTAACAACCCTAAAATACCAAAATAAATACCAGCATACACATTCTACCATATCTAAAAGATGAAAATCAACATTAACTACTAATATTGTGTTCAGTCAAAACATATTTAAGAAATATAAAATTTGCATTCGATGACAACTTCAATATTGAACTTGAACTTGTGCCTGATTTGGCTCAGTGTAGCAGCATACGCATTTCCGCAAAAACGCAATTCCAGATTGAAGAACTTTTGCTGCTGCTGCTGCTGCTGCTGCTTTATCTGCATCGCTTAGCGAGGGGCGTCCAGTATCTTATCAGCTGCCATTGACAGCGCCAATTAGCTGAAGGCCATCGCCATCAACACTCCTTCCCTTCCCTTCCACTTCCATTCTCCATTCCATTTGCCAAAAATAATCAAAATAAAAATCATTTCTATTATTTTGTCAATTGCAATTTGTGTCGTTGTCTTCCTGCTGATCTCCTGTTTTTTTTTTCTTTTCAGTTTTCACTGGCGCCAGCTGTTATCAGGGGGCGTGGCCCGCCCTACCTCACCCACCTCCTCTGGCATTACCCCAAAAGCAATTTAAGCGTGCGTAATCGACGTCCATGAACAACGAAATTAAACATAAATTTTATAAAACAAAACAAAAACAAAAAAACTGAATGGAAACGAAAAGAAAAGAAATACTAGAAATGTAGCAACAAAAAAGTATACAAAAACTGTTGGGGGATGAAAAAAAATCAATTAAATGAAATTTATAAACGCAGCCAGCTAACAGACCTCCCTTCTCCCCACTCCTCTCTCCTCTTGACCACCTCTAACGCTCCTTCCTCCTGCGATTCTCCACACAAGTCTCACCAAGACTCAAGACTAGAAATGCGCGACGCTATCACTGACCTTGCCAAAAACTTTTTATATGCACAAACACAGATACATACATACATATACACTGATACTGATACAGATACAGATACAGTATGTAGATAGGTGTACATTCTTACTACGTCTTGACGCGCTTGCGTGCGGGGCATATCAGTTGGCAAATGCAATATGTGCACAGCAAAAGAAGATCATTCTTGAATTTAAGTTTGAATTTCATAATTTAGCACACAGCACTAAAATAGTTATTTATTTATTTAATTTTATTATTTAATGCACTTGTCACTATTACAAACATCGGTTTTTTAAATATTATTAACATTAAACATTTTACAATTATTAATGAAAAGAAAAAGTAACATAACCGTAGACAATCCTTGCTTTAGTTTAAGATTTATCCTAATTATAGTTTACAATCTACTTTAATTGGTTTAATTATTTGAACGATATATTGTGGTACATGTATTATAAACTATATTATTACTATTGTTTTTTTTTTTTTTTTTTTTTTTTTTTTAATCAGGTTAAACAAATTCTCATAGAGTTCCGATAATCAAAGCATTTGCGGAGGGGGAATCACTGCAGACGGCAGTCCGCGCTAGTGACGAAAGCAGCACGAAGGGTGCAAAGTTTAAAAATCGTTCTTCGATCAAGTATTTCGCACTATGATATTCTGGAATCCATGGCAACATGTTTATATTTAGTTTGACAATCGGATCTGTTCCGAATTCCCAAAATTCGAGTTGATTGCTGTTCCGAATTCCGAAAATCGACAATAATTGTCGTTTGCAAAACGTGTGCTTTATAGTCGACGGATTTAAAAGTTAATGCCATTTAAAGCTTTAAATTGAATACCTAAAATTATAAACTGAAAATCATAATAATGTTGAGCATTTTTAGAATCGATTAACATCTTTACTTTAAGTTTAAACAGTTGATATATTTTTTTAAAGAATTTTTTTAAAAGCATCTATAAAATATTTTATAAAAAACGAAATTGAGCTGTTCTGAATTCCACTTTAATTTTTGTAATCGATAGAGTTGCTTCAATTGAATAACAAAGTTCGAACTACAAAGTTCTAGTCTAATTTAAATTCTATCTGCTATATTCAACCTGAAATATTTAAAATGAATTTTCAAATCGTTTTTGAAACCGAGTTCGAGAAGTAAAAACAAGCCTACATATTGCGATCGGAATTGGGAACAGCAAAAAGTAAAACGTTCGTTTTCGTTTCGTTTTTACTTTTTGAAAACGTTCGGAATTCGGAACAGGCCTGAAGAGATACAAATATAAATTGAACAAAATTGATACCGAATACGATTTGCTATTTTTTAAACTTAAAACCAAATATGTATTTTTTTTGTTTGGTCAAAACTATTCAAAAAAACAATATAGTTGACTTATCAAATCCAAATTTCATTAAACAATTGCATATACATATATTTTTTATGCTCTGATTTGAGAGTACTTGATATTCGCTTGATCACAGTTCAGTTTTCTTGCCAGTTTTGTTTTCTGATGTGGCGCAGAGTTTGAAATCAAATTAGAAAATCAAATACTAAATTTTTCAAATTATGCGGGGAATGGAGAACGCCAAGAGCAATGGAAAGGGGAAAGAGGACAGAGGAAAGAGGAGAGAGAGTAGAGAGTAGAGGAGGCAATTGAATTCAGTATTTGGCAGGGGAGCAAGCTCACCTCATTTTAAATACTCTACACTAACAATGGGTGTGTGTGAGTGTTTTGTGTGTGAATGTTTTGTGTGTGAGTGTTTGCGATTGTATGTGTGTATGTTGTTGTTGAATGTTGCCAAGTCGCGACTCTGACGGCGTCAACGCTTATCAAACACGGAAGTTTTGCCGCAGCTAGCAAACTACGCACACACAACACACACACACACACACACAACACACACAACACACACATAAGTTTGCGCTTTTTTTTTTTTTTGCTATTTGCTTTATTTTTTTTGGTATTTTTTTCTTGAGACTATTAAATTAAGCAGAGTGTGTGTGTGTGTGTGTGTGTGTGTGTGTGTGTGTGTGTGTAGCGCATATGTAAATTAACTTTTATTTGGTACAGATACATATGTGCATAGATACAAAGATACATACCTTGGGTTTAGCCTTAGCTTTGCGGTAAGCAGATCATGTCAGATCAATTCAAATCTAGAGCAAACCAACAAACACACACACAGATACACATATGTATGTGTGTGTGTGTGTGTGTGTGTGTACATCTCAATCTCACATCTGCCTATCTAACTGTTTAGAAAGCCATGACTAACACAACTTATAAATCAACTGGTCTATATTTGCCTAGATACATTAACAGATAAACGATTTGATTTATTTAGGCAAGTTTGCAATGAACCAACTATAAATCAGTCTATATTCAAATTTTATTTTAATTATAATTAAATAACATAAAAGAAAATTAATTAAAACGTAAATTCAAAATAGAATTAATAAGCATATATCATAAATAATTTTAATTGAAAACAATATTAATTTTATTGTATTATTAAGTAATCTTAGAAATCAATTTTAATTAACTTAAAACGTCTACAATTTGTCCAGCTGATACAAGAGTCTGTAGCTTTATTTACTTAAGTAAATTAACAAGAGTAACCAATGAAATCGAGTTGTAATGATATGACTAAAATTTGATTTCATTTTCAAGTACTTGAAAATAAAAAAAACCTCTTTACGAGGTAAAAGTCTAGTGACGAAAACATTTTCTTGCCCCAAAATTTCTGATATCCAATTTTGTGACGAATAAATGTTATGTTTTACATATGAATTATTTTCAAAAAAATTTTTGGCCCTCGGCACGTTGCGCTAAGTTCTTCATACCTAATAAATACTACTTTTTTGCGCAGTGCCGAGTGACAAAAATTTTTTTGAAAATAATTCATATGTAAAACATAACATTTATTCGTCACAAAATTGGATATCAGAAATTTTGGGGCAAGAAAATGTTTTCGTCACTAGACTTTTACCTCGTAAAGAGGTTTTTTTTATAGGATATCAGATATTTTTGAATAAGACATTAGAAATTTTGAAAATTTCAGTAGTTTTTGACAGTATAACTTGTCAACTTTGTTTGTTGTTTGTAGTAGCAAAAACAAACAGTCTGGCAACACTGGTTCGTTTTACGAACACACATATCAATCGCAAATTCTATCAGCACTCTCAAACTCTGGCTGCTAAACCACTTTGTTGCTGCTGCCCTATTCCAATTCAAAGTAAAACGTATATATTCAGTTAATAGGTTATATCTTCCAAACCAATCATCATAAATTTATGAATGATATATCAAAAAACGCGAAATTTTACAAGCTCAAACATATTGCAAATTAAAAAAAATCGTAGGCATCGTTTTCTCAAAAACCGCCAAAATGTGGGGGAAAATCCCTTATGTCACCTGTAGCAATTTACCTATGTACTTTAGAAAAAAAGTCAAAATGTATGCATAACAGCCCTTCAAAATACCTTTTCAACGATATATAGATCGCATCTGTAGCTTTAATCGTTTGGATGCTATAAGAGTTTCAATTTTAGCGGTTTTTAGCGATTTCCCGCTAAACTAGCAATTTTTCGAAAAAGTCGTTGAACAAACGTTTATAGATTTTAGAGCAGGAACAAGTCCTCATTCAAACTTTTAAGCTAAATCAACGATTTGATCCAAACAAACAGACAAACAGACACACAAACAAACAAACAGACTGACTTTTCATCTCGTTTTGAAAGGGGCACCAAAAATTTCAAAATTAATTATCTTCTGAACCAGTGATCGGATTTTGATGATCAAGGTGTCATTCGACGCGTATTTTTGATTAGAATAGTTAAAAATTAAAAAAAAAATAAAAAAGGCTCCAACGGCCCCATTAGCTCCAATCATTTAAATTTTGCCCCTCCCACTTACACCTGTTTATCTCACGAACCAGGTGAGTTTTCAAAAGTCTTAGTATGCACATTTGTAAGTTTAATTGATACCTTTCGATCGGTATATAACTCGACCTGATCGGACAGACATAGCAAATTTTCCATTCTTCCTGTGTATATATGCTAGTCGCCTTCGCACCCTTCGTGCTGCTTTCGTCACTAGCACGGACTGCCGTCCGCAGTGATGCTCTTCAATTTATTTCATTCACATTTAAAGTACTTGAAATGATAATAATTTGCAATCAAAGAATTTCTCATTATTAAACTATTTTCTATTTTAAAGTTTCGCCGTTTTTCAGGTGATATCATCGTCGTTGTCTTTGTTTTCTCTTTGTCTTCGTCTTTGTCTTTGTCTTCTTCTTCGATTCAATCATCAATTTCTTCCTTTGCCGTTTTGTCTTTTGATTTTTCCATTGCTTTTTTGGTTCATAACTCTCAATAGACTAATTCGTTGGCACTTCAAGGGCATTCAAACTTCAGCTACCCATTGAGAGCATCTTCTTATTATTTATTTTTGTATACCCTGTACATGTTGTTAATCAGCAGAAGCGTTTATTACATTTGTGCGAGGGTGAATAAAGAAAATATCGAAAGTTAAAAATAAAAATGCATTAAACATTTTAAATATAATAGATTCAATTCATTATCAATCTTAATTTCTCAGTTGCTTTAAATCTAAAAGAACCCTATTAAAAGTAAAAAAAAAAATGAAATTGTTGTTGCAAGTTCTCAGTACCGAAACCTTCTTAAATTCTTAATTTTGTTTTGTATTATCTAAAATTTATACTGGAATTATTTCAATTTAATCTATTTTAAAAGTATCAAACTTTCTTACTAAAATTACGTTTTAATCTTGATAATGGCTATATTCAAAATGATATTGGTTATAATTTTAAATTGCTTAAAGTAGAACCAGAGTAAGACAGTTATATAAAGAGAGAGATAGAAAGAAGTTCATGCTATATTTTTGATAGCTTCCTCCATATATAGATGTTATTTTCATAGCGTCATATTCGAATATTTGGTATCTTTCAAATGCATACAGGGTATCTGCTGTTCGAACACTTACAACTAGAGCATTTTTTACTTGTTTTCTTTTTTTCCTAATTTTTTTTTTATTATTTTTTTGGTGCTCTTTTCATTGATGTTTTTTTCTCCGACGCGATTTCATATTGCGTATCTTTTGCAGATTGCGTGGCTCGTTTGTTGCCATGCGATTTGAAATCTGCTCATGTGACGACTGACAACAACAACAACAACAACAGCAACAACAACAAATTCAAACAGATCAGCAGATACTATACAACAACAATAGTATGATCCATTACTTGATCTCTTTGTTGTAATAGGATACGTTCCGAATCTGGTTAAAATACAGACAGACAGACAGACAGACATACGATGCGATGCCACTCTCTACTTATGTGTGTAGTTCTCTCAAGCAGGTGCCCACAGTACCGTTCGGTTCCCACAGCCATAAAAAAAGAACTAATCATAATAAGTAGTAAGAAGAAGAAATAAACCGAAACGGAAATCTTCAGCTGATCAACAGATATGCACATTGATACTGGGACTTATCTGATTTAACATATATTTATGCGCTCCTATCTTTCGCTCCCTCTCTCTCTCTCTCTCTCTTTCTATTTTCTTCCCATGAACTGCAACTGATACTCAAAGGATTCACTTAACCGAGCATTTAAGGACATGTGTCTGTTTTTTTTTCAGCCAGACAATATTGACCCATGTCTATTCTCTAGTTACAGTAAAAAGTCTGCAGTCTCAAGTCAACGCAACATTTCGCGAGTGGATATTTAATGTAAAAACTCAGTGAATATTTAAAAAAAAAAAGGATATGGGTATTGCCAGGATCGAGAACGCGACAGTTGTACGTCTTTAAATGAAGAAAAAATGGCAAGAGTTGACATTTTCAAAACTGTTTTCTCACGTGTTTTTATCAACACTCTTTATATGATCAAAGACAAGCTTTGAAGATTTGTCGTTTTTTAATTATTTATACAAAACAATGCATCGCGAACGCGACAAAAAATGGAAGTCATGTTTGACTTCATCTTGACAAATGCGAAAGTCTGCGAAATGTGGCGAGTAATTTGGAAGAAAATACTCTTAAACCATAATAAAATAGTGCAGTTTACCATTTTAGAAATGATTTTGATAAGTTACAATTATTTTATTTATTTTACAAGTTTTATTAGTAATTTGCAACGCGACATCGCGAACGTGACAAGATTTCCACCTAGATTGCGCCAAGAATTTGTTCATCAAATTTTTTTCGATATATCGAAAACAGCTTGTAAAACTTGTTTTAAATTAAACTTTCAATATATTTCTATGTATTAAATTGGTTTTTGATACAATTTTACTATCTTACTTAGTGTAATCGAGAGAATACAGAAGGTCCATTTTGGAAGTCCATTCTTAAGAAAATAGGCAAAAATATAAAAAAAAAGTGAATTTATTTCAATGTATGTTCATCCCATTGAATTTCTTCTAGTGTATATTGCTTAAATAAATAACTTGAATACATTTTTGGAAGATAATTACACAAGATATGAGTTTTTGATCAATTTTTCGTTTTTGGGCGAGGTGGACCTCTTTCTGGAAATGCCCATGTACAACATCGTATAAGAAACTTGTCTAATGTTGAAGACACAAAAGGTCCTAGAAAATATATTTGCCATGGAAATTAAGAAAAAATTGCATTGAAATTTCCACAAATTTTCCCAGCTTACATTCGTTGAATTTTGAAAAATTCTGCCTGCTTCGCAATAGAGATTTAGCTGCTTTCCGAGTGTCTTGGCCTAATCCAAACAGCTTAAATAGTAAGCTGGATGGTTGGGAAAGCCTTAATCCGTTTGGCATTGTAGGGTATTTGAGCTACCTGGCACATTCAACAGTTTGAATAAGAGAACGAGTATTGTGTGTAAATTGTTTTACACCAACTATAATTGAAGATAGTGATGAACAGATATTTTAAAACATCGATGAGTCTTTCCTAGTATAATACTTTTTTTTAAATTATAAATTTTCATTTATTATAAATTAGTCGATCAATCAACTGTCGAATTATCGAGTTAAATAAAGAACAAATAATATAAACAATATTCGACACAAATTATTCGATAACATTTTTTTTGAGAGACACATAAAATATAATTATATAAAAGAATTACCACATTAGATCATAAAAATATTAAGAATTGTAAACTAGAATTTAAATTAATCTTAAAGCTAAACTTAATTATTGTGAATTATTTAATGTTTATAATATTTTAAAGCGATTTTTGTAATAGTGACTAGTGCCTTAAATAAACATTTAAACATTAAACATTTAAACATTTTTTTTTAAATTTTTTTTTTTAGATTTTTTTTTTAAATGTTTTTTTTTTTAAATTTTTTTTTATATTAATTATTTTCTTTTAAGGTTTTTTGTTTAACGTTTTTTAATTTTTTTTTTTTAATATTCTTTTTTAAGATTTTTTTTTTAACGTTTTTTAATTTTTTTTTTTTACCATTTTTTTTTATAGATATTTTTTTTAAATTTGTTTTTTTAACATTATTATCATTAAATCAAGTATTTTAGGCTTGATTTTAGAATGGCATTTTTTTTCTCTGTGTAGAATATATGTTTAAAAATGTTAATTGTACAAATTGCTCAATAAATCGATAATTTGACATTTTCATGCTTAAAATCGAATCACTGCGGACGGCAGTCCGCGCTAGTGACGAAAGCAGAACGAAGGGTGCGAAGGCGACTAGCATATATACACAGGAAGAATGGAAAATTTGCTATGACTGTCCGATGAGGTCGAGTTATATACCGATCGAAAGGTATCAACTTTTTTAATAAATACAATGTACAGTTTGGACTAACATCATTATATTTGAATTAGGTTTAGATAAAAGAAATTTATAAATGGCAATGGGAATAGGCATATTCCTGATGCTCAGATGAGGGAGGAGGAGGATTAGGATTGCGGAGAACAACTGTCGCAAGGAAGAAGAATTCGGTCAGGACCATTAAATATGTCAACGAGTGCTCGTCAATTTGATGAATGTCATTAATGTGTGTGTGTGTGTGTGTGTCTTTCTGTTTGATGGATTGATTGATATTGCCGGCCCAAAAAGTCGACTGTGCTGTTTAGCCTCCCTCCTCGAAATTTGGTATGTGTGGCATGAGGCCAACTGTCGCAACAGACAAGAGACAAGAGGCTGCAACAGATTGCGGCAAGCCGGCTTCACTTGCAACACCACAACAGCAGCAACAGCAACAACAGCAACAGCTTCAACACGAGACGTTGTGATTGCGTGTGGGCCATGGACCAAAGAACTCATAAATGCGGCTCAGCTAATGAGGGCTAGTAAATGGATCTTGTAATAGGCACAAAACCTAATAACAGTTCAAAGGCAATTTGCCACAGTTACAGCTGCAGATACACACACACACACACAGACTTACACACACACATACAGATATGCACAGTAGCCGTGTTGGCAATTATGTATATGCGGACATATGGCCAAGATGACCAGTGTTGCCAACTTTTGCAAAGCAGAGAATAATGCATAATATTATTAACTTATGAATTTAAATATTTTAATGAATAAAATAAGAGAACTGATAGAGAAAGGTGTAAAACGTTCGCCGAGCTCCCGACTATGGGATACCCGTTACTTTTTGAAATAAATTACAATTTTTGTACCAAAAAAAAAAATCGAAAAAAAAAATTGTATTGCATGCTCTTAGGCACCTACATTGCTTGAAACCTAAATCAGCCCTTACGACCGTTCTGATTGGCCGATCTTGATGCGATTAAGTATGATGATAGCTTTTGATAATAGATAACGTTATTAAAAACAAAACTTGATCTGCGTGAGGTTTATGGCAGACTGTGTGCCAATTTTGGTTGCTCTAGCTCTTATAGTCTCTGAGATCTAGGGCAATTGGCTAGTATCGACTCGGCTGTTGATGCTGATCAAGAATATATATGCTCTATAGGTTTGGAGGTGCTTAATTTTCCATGTTGCATACATTGCAACGAATACAATATACCCATTTACTTATTTTTTAAGTAACGGGTATAAAAAGCCAGATTTGACGGGAAAATAGCTGTTGTGGCAGCACTGGCAGAAGAGGACCGGGTCCAGAAAGATGTCAGCCTGCCACCTTGCACCTTTCCCTGGGCCATTGGCTAAGCCGATGCGACGCGTCGCCCGACTCATTGTATCTGATAGATACACAGATACATAGGCATATATTAGACATGCAAAGGTATAGGCAATGGCCGTACTATAAATACCATTCTTTGGCTATTTCTAGCATAGTTCTCTCTCTCTCTCTCTCTCTGTATCTCTGTATCTATGTATATATGTAATAGATACATTTGTATGTGAGTTTGTGCCATTTGCTCAGCCATTTGCCGTTTGCCGTTTGCATAGCTGCGTATCTACATCTATCTATTTTTTGATTTTGCATTTGTTGTAGCGCTATTTCGGTATCCTCTAGATATATATGTATATGTATATATTTCATAGAACGCTGAGCTGAATGCGACAACGCATTGTATTTGCATATGAGTGTGAGTTTAGTTTGCAGTCAATACAAGTCGACTTGGACAGACGCTACCGCAAATGTATCTCATAGATACAAATGCTCATTTTATTGTTTTTAGCATTGTTTTGTATTTACGTATTTCAAAATAAATATTTCAAATTTGCCACAAATTCCAATTCAATGCGTCGCGAAATGTTTGCAAAGAGTTGTGCGAACTGAATTTAGTTTTTGTGTTCCTTGATATTTAGCTTCGATTAACTGCTGAAAATAACTATACTCGTATTTATTAGAGGTCTGCATGAATGAGCAAAAAACGAAGTTCGAAGCATTCATGTTCGAAAGGAATTGAACGAAGTCGAATGCGAAGTCGAAAGATTTCGATTGAGTTTGTTCGTTTTTGTCAAACTCAGTTCACAATGTTCATACGGAGTTACAGGAATTGAATGAGTGAGAATGCTACTTTGTTTTGAGTTAATTCGAGTTCGTTTCGAATTTTGATTTAATTTTCATATTTTTTTTTTTCAGCATGAAAAACCAACTATAAAAAATACTAGCAAAAATATTTTTGAAAATTTTTTTTTGCAGTTACTTTTAGAATTGTTTAAAGAATTTTTTTGCATCAAAATATGTTTTCGGAAAAATCGAGGAAAAAAGTTGAAAAATAGCTTTTTATTTAAATTAAAAATTTTCCATGGGTATTTAATGGGCTACAGAAATTTTGGTATCAGTCGAACGGAGTTTTAGTGAAAAAAAGGATGTTATAAAAAAACCGCATTAAATCATCTTTATTATACCCATATTTTACCAATTTATGGTGTATGAAGACATTAGTGGTTCACTGTACATATTTATATTAAAACGCACTTCTGAAAAAACACGTACAGGCTCACCGACGTCTTTAATGCCTTCGCTCATTATTGCTTTGCGACCGATTTTAAGGAAATTTTGCAACAAAGTTAAGGAATGCAGTCATTTGAAAATCAAAATATCGAGTCATTCGATTGAGTTTGGCATTGTCAAATTTATTTTACATTCCTTCATTCGCACTCATTTCGATAAGGAGCTTTCATTTTAGAGCTCAATGTAACTCTCATTCAAACGAATTCAATTCAATATGTGAATCGCACTCATTCAATTCGAACTCGTTCGAATTAATTCTTTTTAACTCAAATTTTGAGTATATTCATGCAGGCCTCTAGTATTTATATCTAACTGCTTTGAAACAGAGTAATTAAATTCATCAATTTTCAAAGAAATATCTTGAAAAATTTCCTAATTTCTAAGTTCTTCAGTGATCTTTAAGCTTTTCTCTTTTTATTGTGTGATTTGAAAGAAACTCTCTAAATAAATTGATAGCACAATTTTTACAATCTTTAAGACAGCATTAAACGATTTTATAGCATTAATTTTCTATTTATTTATTGTTTATATTTGAATCTTCTTCTTACTTCGACTAAAAAGATTTAGATTTGCAATTATATTTGAACTGTCCAATTTTTTGTTTGAGTAATTCAATTAGACAGCTCTGAAATTGGTATCTAATTTAATTACTTTTTAAAAATATTTCATTAAATAGTTGAGCACATTTTCAGCTGGCCCTATCTCCAGATATAGCCAAGCAAACTATGTATTTAAGTATCTGTTTATTTATTATGCCTTCGACTTTTAATATGCCCATTAAAACGATGTGCAAAAATAAAAATAAAAATAAATAAAAAGCTTGGGGAAATGTAGAAGGAAGCGAGGCAAATGAGAAGGAATGAAACGTGCGTAGCTTTTTCGAAAATAGGTCAAATCTATTTCGGGCTGTCCGTTTAAAAAAACAACTACAACAAAATAAATATCAATAAGAATAAGAATAAGAATAATGAGAAACAGCAAACGGCAAACGGCAAACGGTTTTCGTTGGCTTCGCCTTCCTGTTTTACTATTCTGCCTTCTCATTTTTGTTCCTCTCGCGTTGTATCTATTTATTTATTTATTCGGCTCCTGAGTTTCGATTTCGTTGTGTTTTATATTATAATTTTTGTTGTTGCTTTTTATTTGATTTTTATTTTTGTTTCTGTTTCTTTTCTTGTGTTGGCACCTTTTGTTGTGGAAAATTTTTTGGCGCGCTGATCTCATGGCAGGCGAAACTGAGATAAACTAGCTGAAATTTGTTGCCAGGTCGGATGATGATGATGATGATGATGAGGATCTATCTATAAGTTGGCACAGTTGCAGCAACAACAACAACAACAACATTAAGCCAAACAGCTTAGCCCTAATTACAGTGGCAATTCCTGCCCCATCTAGGAAATCAAAGTCGATATCGATGTAGAAGTTAAAGTTGAAATCGAAGTTGATATTGGTATTGGTATCCTCCCCCAAAAAAAAAGCATATCACTGAAAATCCTTTGATTTATTTGCCGCCTGGCACAACCCTAAAAATCAAAGCACAGATATTGTATCTGTATCTGTATGTGTGTATCTGTATCTGCAGATGGTTTCGCTGCTCAGCTGTGCGTCAATCTTATGATTAATGATTCACGTGAGTCTGACTAAACTTTTCCCCAAAATACTTACTACAGCGAAAGTTTCTTGGCCTCAAACTCATACACTCACACACAGATACACACACATATAGATACACACACATATACCCTCGATTACATATACAACAGCTGCTGTGTGAACACGTTAGAACAAATGTCTTATAGATTATTCGTGTAAGTACAAGTATTACAGGATGTAAAAGGCCAAAACGAAGATGAGCAAAGGACAAAAAAAAAAAACTAATGGAAAATTAATGTCAATTGAATACTCTGAAAAAGGGGATAAAATAGCTGCTTAGCTCATGTTCTTCAGCTTGATTTGACACAATCAGACTTGACTTGTTATTCAATCGAATCGTATCTGTTTTTGCTTATTTCTTAAAACAATTTGTATGTAAACACTTTATTGAATAAGTTTGCAGTCGGAAAGAAAGGACTTTCCAGTGTCAAAAATTTGTTCAAGAATTTTTAAGTCAAAAAATCGTAAAAATACAGCAAAAAATAAACAATTATATTCTTAATTCAAAAATGGCTGCAACGCTATTGGACTTAATTTAAAACTGTATTCGAATTTTAAATCGAACTAATTGAAAAACTACATTTTAAAACAGTTAAGAAAAAAAAACTACCATGCAAACATTTTTAAAGTCGTTTTTTTTTTAATTTGCCATATGTAACATAAAACTAGTCGGCGGTGCTACAGTCGAGCGGTACTCGACTGTCGTAGACCCCGTACGTATTATAAAGATTTTTCAAACAACAAAAAGATTTTCATACTAAGACTTTATTTGGACTGATCGTTCCTATGGCAGCTATATGATATAGTAATCCGATTTCAATCAAATTTGGTCAGTATGTATCGACCATCTTTTATACATATTCTGTCAGTTTGGTTGAAATATCTCAAACAGCAAACAAGTTTTCCATACTAAGACTTGATTTTCAACTGATTGTTCCTATGGGAGCTATATGATATAGTGGTCCGATCCAAAATCTAAAGCAAACTCGATCTGCGCGCAATATAGACGAAACTTCTTACCAAGTTTGGAGTCTCTAGCTCTTATAGTCTCTGAGATCTAGGCGTCAATACAGACGGACGGACGGACAGACGGACATGGCTATATCGACTCGGCTGTTGATGCTGATCAAGAATATATATACTTTATGGGGTCTGCCACGCCTCCTTCTGCCTGTTACGCACATTTTTTTTGTGACAAAGTTAATAGACCCCTTTACTTTTTTAAAGTACGGGGTCTAAAAAATGGGTATGGTTCTTGTATTAGGAATACTGACCGAAAAATAACACTAGAATACAAGTTTTTTTTTATATATTCTTGTTTTTCTATCTCATCGATTTCTTAATTCCTGAAGTTTTAAGTTTTAACAATAATTATAAGTAACAATTCAACGAAACTGTGTTATTAGTTAAGTATTATGTGTCCTAAAGTATATTCTTGTTTCTCAAAAATCATTTTAATTAAAAAAAATGTAAATAATAATTTACAAATATTTTAAGGCCAATTTTAGTTTTAATTAGGAAAAATTTACTAAATAAAACTTTATCGAGTTGAGGATATTTATATACATATGTACTATATATGGGCATTTCCACAGATATGTCAACCGCGGCCAAAAACATAAAATTGATCAAAACTCACATCTTGTGAAATTTTGTTCCAAAAATGTATTCAAGTTATTTCTTTAAGCAATATACGCTAGAAGAAATTCAGTAGGATGAACATATAGATTCAATATTGGAATAAATTCACTTTTTCTATATTTTTGACGATTTTCTAAAAAATTGACTTTCAAAATGGACCGTTTGTATTTTAACGATTACACTAAGTAGGACAGTAAGATTGTAACATGAACCATTTTAATTCAAAGAAATATATTGAAAGTTTAATTTAAATAAGTTTTTCGGTCTGTTTCCTATATATAATTTAAAAAAAGAGAGTCAGAAACAACAGAATTACAAAAAAAAGTCACTTTTTGCATGAAAATGAAGAAAAAGTGAATTTTTTGCCATTTTCTAAAAATTATTAAAAATACTAGCAAAAAGATTTTTGAAAAAAAATTTTTTGCAGTTACTATTAAAATTGTTTAAAGAATGTTTTTGCATTAATCTTTTTTGGTTTGAGCCCTAGAAAAAAAGTTTTGAAAGTTGACTTTTTTTAAAATTCGAAAATCTCAATCGCTACTTAATGGGTTAAGGAAAGTTTTGTATCATTTAAACAGTCCCTAGGCCACCTACGTTTTGCCTATGGTCGAATAAATAAGAAACTTTAAGAAAACTCCAAAAACTATTTTTTTATGGTGTCCGGTTTTCTTTGTCCGGCACTGTATGTAGCTTTAAGTATCTCTGTGTAGCATTTTTAAGCCTTTCAGATACCAAATCCAATGCGAATATTTAGTCGAATTTTCGTTGTACTCTGACCAAACACGAATTAAGGAAGCAGAAAGAAACTCTGTTTTCTTTTTTCTCTTTTTTTTCCTGCCTTGACGTATGTTTGGCTTTTATTTTGTGGTAGACAAAGTTGACTTTTATTAATGTTGCAAGGCTGGAAATGTTGCTGCTACTTTTTGGTTTCATTCAAGTCAGGAAGGACAGGAAATGCTTTCAGGACAAATTCCACTTGTCATGGTGTAACCTGTGTTCTCAGTTCTCAGTTCTCAGTTCTCAGTTCTCTATGCTGTCTCTGTTTTGTCTGTGACAATTGACATAGAGTTTGACAGTCTCTTAGTTGGAACTACACACACACACACAGAAACACATTTGAGTAGGTAATTCTATAAAAATAAAGAAGGAGAAGAAGAAGAAGTGGCAGGTGCTTCGTCCTGTGTGACAAATCGCATGACAAATCAAGAAATTTGTACAGCACAAGATTCGTCCTTCATTTCTTCAAAGAATACAACTGTTTCATTGACTAATTGATGTCATTAAGTTGCTTTACAGTATTTAAAGAATCTAAAACATGTTAAGAATTAAAGTACGAACTGTACTTTGTTGAGAACCTTGCTGAACTACTGAACCCATCACTCGAAACTGGAAACTGGAAACTACTCGTATTCGTATTCGTATTCGAATTCGAATTCGTGTGATCTTATCTGTGCGCTTCCTTCCATTGCACTTGCAATTGCAATCGCAATTGCTTTCCTTCTTGGAATGCCAGGCAACCTTATCATCGTCAGCCCAGTTTTATGACCGTCGTCCAGTGAAAGTGCCATAAAAACGGTGCATCCATAGAATTTCAACGCTACCATAAAATATTCAAAGATATGAGATACGATGCACTGAGAGAATGAAAAGATACTTGAACTAACAAAAAAGATGTAGATATTCATACATATAAATATAAATATAGATAAAGAAATAGAAATAGATATAGCGATTTATTTATTTATTAATTTATTAATTAATTAACTCATTTATTTTTTTATTTGTTTGATTAATTATTTAAATCAAATTCAAAAATAATTTAAATTTAAAACAAGTCTATATTTATAAACACGATACGCTTAAAAAAAAATATTGATTCACAATTCATCAAATTTTTGTTGTTATGATCTATAATATTATTTTATATTGATTTTGAAACAGTGAATAAATAATAAAAGAATCATTATATTAATTTAGATTCGTTAACATTCGTTAGCATTAAACATTTTAAATTTAAATAATTGTTTTAGATCTTAAAAATCAGAATTAGTGTTCAACAAAATTATTATTTTTTTGTTAACTGAAGCAATTTTCGAATCAAAACCTAGAGTTTACAGGTTTTCAAAGCAATTGCAATTAATATATATTTCTAAATCTATTACTACATTCTTTTTTTGTTAATTTATACCTTAAGATACTTGAAAACATTTATTTATATATGTATCTATGATTACTTTTTACGTTTTGTATCAACTATTATTTAATAGCGTATCTCTAGCCATTTCTCTCAGTGCACAACACTTGCCAAAAGGGTTTTTGAGTAACTTTCTGTGCGGGGCAATAAAACGTCTTCACTTGGATATATCTTGGATATGTATCTAAGTATCTGCGAGTAGGTATCTCAAGTATCTGGGCAACTCGGATGCATTTAACGAGCTCGGCAAACTGACATCTGCATCATTGTCATTTTGGCACCTAAATGGCGCCTACCTGTTATTTTGTTTGTTTGTTTATCTTTCAATTGTATTTCACTTTGCGAGTGCACTCGGTACATTCGGGTACTCGTTATTGTTATTGCTATTGTTAGTGAATCAGCCAGGCAACTTGTATGAGTATGTGTGTGAGTGTGCATAGAAAGTTAATTAGACACGTTGTTGTTGGTGTTGTGACTACCGGGAAATTACCAAACGTATCGCAATGCGGCTGACTAATTGAGCCCCCTTTTTCCTCTCATCACCTCCCATCACCTCTCTACTTCCCCCTCTCCCTGCCCACAACAACCTGTCGCCTGGCAGCGCCATTTGCTGGGGGTTTTTCATTTTCCCCTCGTCACTTTCCACTTCCCAGAGACATATTTGTTTGATAAATTGAAATTGAAATTGAAACATTTGCATGCTTATATGCCTTCTTATTTATTATCATTCGTTTGCGTCTTTTTTCAATGGGGGTTTTTATTATTACAATATTTTGATATGGCCCATAATCCATTTACAATGTGTCTTGTAATATTGCAAATGCGGGTCGATTCAATTTCAACTTTTTGGGTAATTTAAACGAATGTTGCACACCCTCTAAAAAAAACAATTAAATATTAATCAGATCATAATCAGCGAGACTTTCTATAGAATTTGTTTCAAATACGAGTATTTTGAGTTCTGGGTTAGTTCTCAATTAATTGCATTTATTTTAAGCTCTTATCAACTTTGTTTTCATCAATTAAAATCCTATAATAAATACCAGCAAGCCAACAAATGAATACTTAATAAATACCGGCATTATAATCAATATATACATTAAATACCCTTGAAAATATTTTATTTTCTTTTTAAGATATTTACTTAAGTGAACATGGAAGTTAGCTCTGTATATTTAGAGAGTTTGAGTGAATTTATAATTCTATTAAGATTTGTGAATCTGAAAAATTAAACAATGTATACGTAAAAACAACTAAATGAAATTGTTGAAAGGGAAATAAAATGTCAATTTAAGTAAAAAAAAAAAAATACGGAATACTCTAACAATTTAAATCAGTTTTGAACAAAAACCAAGTAGTACTTGCAAGAAACGTGTACATTAAATTTCTCTAACTAGATTTAATAAGACATATTAACACATTTTTTATACAATTTGTACGCGATTCGACTGCATTGAAAACTGTTTAAATTCGATGTAGTATTTGCATATTTCTATCGAAAAGTGTACGAGATTTGTATATACATATATTTGATTGCGATTAGTATGTTCAAGGTGGATCTATTTCGACTTATCATTGGCAAGGACAGACGCCCGAGCTGCTCGCTGCCCCACGAGCGAATCTGTAAACTCTGGCAACTCCTGACCGAGTATTCGCCCTGTCGATCGGAGCTCTTTCCGTTCATCTACTGGATTGTGCTGGGCATCGGCATCTTTGGCGCCTATTGCAGTGTCTGGGAGTATGCGCACATCTATTTCTTTCCCAACTGCATTGTTCACATGTCGCGACCCCGACACTTCAACATCCTGTCCAATGCGGCGCTGCGAAAAGCTCGACTCGTTGGCGCCCTGATCATGTCCTATGTCTGGCTACTGTTGGTCTATGCCCTGATCAGCGTGAGTACATGACTTATCACAGTTATCATAGTGTTAATACCCTAGAAAGTTGTTGATCAATTTAAAATGATCAAAAATAACAAATATTTATCATTTTAATTTAAACATGTTTCCTAATATTGTAATATTTATTCTCAATACGCTCAAAATGAAAAATAATAGATTAAGAAGTCAATTAAGAGCTGCATATATAACAGTATTATGATGCAGTGATACAATTCAATATTTTATAATATATTTATTATTCTACACCTGAGTAAAGCAGCTGTATCAAATATCAACAACATAGCTTAACGGATAGTTCAGTTCAGATAGATAGTTGACTTGGTGGATAGTTGAACTTAATGATCTAGTGAGAACTTTCAATTAATTTGCATTAATAACGTTTTTATCTTAAATTCTTATTTATATTTAGTAATAAATTCATATATATTCATCTTTTAATCATCCTTATAAATTTATTATAATATATTTCTTATTCCACACCTAAGTAAAGCAGCTGTATCAAATTTCATCAACATAGCTCAACGGATAGTTCAGTTCAGATAGATAGTTGACTTGGCGGATAGTTGAACTTAATAATATAGTAAAAACTTTCAATTAATTCGAATTAATAACGTTTCTATCCTAAATTCTTATTTATATTTAGTAATAAATTCATATATATTCATCTTTAAATCATCCTTATAAATTTATTATAATATATTTCTTATTCCACACCTAAGTAAAGCAGCTGTACCAAATTTCATCAACATAGCTCAACGGATAGTTCAGTTCAGATAGATAGTTGACTTGGTGGATAGTTGAACTTAATAATATAGTGAAAACTTTTAACTATTTCGCATTAATAAAGTTTCTATCCTTATTTATATTTAGTAATAAATTCATATATATTCATCTTTATTATCATCCTTATAAATTATTTACCATTGTTTTCTTATGAAATAAGAAAGTGGGAGAACAATCCAATTTATTATAATATAATATATTTATTATTCTACACCTTAGTAAAGCAGCTGTACCAAATTTCATCAACATAGCTCAACGGATAGTTCAGTTCAGATAGATAGTTGACTTGGTGGATAGTTGAACTTAATGATATAGTAAAAACTTTCAATTAATTCGAATTAATAACGTTTCTATCTTAAATTCTTATTTATATTTAGTAATAAATTCATATATATTCATCTTTAAATCATCCTTATAAATTTATTATAATATATTTCTTATTCCACACCTTAGTAAAGCAGCTATGTCAAATTTCATCAACATAGCTCAACAGATAGTTCAGTTCAAATAGATAGTTGACTTGGTGGATAGTTGAACTTAATGATATAGTGAAAACTTTTAACTATTTCGCATTAATAAAGTTTCTATCCTAAATTCTTATTTATATTTAGTAATAAATTCATATATATTCATCTTTATTATCATCCTTATAAATTATTTACCATTGTTTTCTTATGAAATAAGAAAGTGGGAGAACAATCCAATTTATTATAATATAATATATTTATTATTCTACACCTTAGTAAAGCAGCTGTACCAAATTTCATCAACATAGCTCAACGGATAGTTCAGTTCAGATAGATAGTTGACTTGGTGGATAGTTGAACTTAATGATATAGTAAAAACTTTCAATTAATTCGAATTAATAACGTTTCTATCCTAAATTCTTATTTATATTTAGTAATAAATTCATATATATTCATCTTTTAATCATCCTTATAAATTTATTATAAAATATTTATTATTCTACACCTTAGTAAAGCAGCTGTACCAAATTTCATCAACATAGCTCAACGGATAGTTCAGTTCAGATAGATAGTTGACTTGGTGGATAGTTGAACTTAATAATATAGTGAAAACTTTTAATTAATTCGCATTAATAACGTTTCTATCTTAAATTCTAAAATATATTTTGTAAAAATTCATATGTATTCATTTTGATATTATTGCTTCTGTCTTTGTTTAGGCAAGTCCGCGTTTTATCACGCCCTGGTTGATAATGAACTCGATAATACTGATCGTGGACAGTTCACTATTGGTTTTTGATGTGCTCACGGATCGCTTGAGATTCGACATAAATGCGATCTATCCGCTGGGTCGTTTATTTTGCAGCCTGGTCTTGATCAATTGCGTGAAACGGGTCTTTGATAATGCCATTAAGAACAACCTGATGGATGCATTGAAGTTCTACAAGTGATGACGACAAATGTTTGAGCAAATTCAAAACTAAATTGAAGACGAGTCAAGGCAACAAATCGAAGGCAAGTGTGGCACAATTTGTGTAGCCATTAAATCGAATGGGTTATCATTAAAAATAAAAAATAAAACTAAAAAGGTGGAGGTACTAGCTAATTGTATTGAACTGCCTGTCAGTTGTTGTCCTTTTTCTTTATCTTTTGCTCTCGTGTTGTCCTTTTCGACCTGTTGCCTGCTGCCTGCTGCCTTTATTAAGCTCAATTAAGCGGCACGCACGCACATCACATCCCCAAGCTGACATCGACTTCGACATCAGCGTGCACCTTAATCAGTACCCACAGTACAGGTTCAACCAACCACTGTACAACTGTACAACTGATGCCACAGGTTGCCGCTGCTGTCGGCCCGTGCCTAGCAAACACCTTGCGCACCTCGAATTCCTCTCTCTTCTCTCTTTGCCTCTCTGCTCTCCCCTTTTTTTCACTCTTCGCTTTCAGTGGCAACTTTACTTTATTATTTCGCTGGAACTTGTCTTGAGAATTTTCCAAAAATTCAACAGATAGTTATCGTATTTCAATTACTAACTTTTACATTTTGCACTTAAAACCGAGCTTAAAAAGCAGCTGAAAAAAGCTTTGGCAGCTTTTTAGGTTCAGCTTTAACTTCAAAATATTTTTATAATCAAAATATATGAATTAAAAGATTATAAATAAGTAAAAAAAATACTTTTATATTTTGTTTTTCAATTATGCAATTGCAATTGCAACTTGCAAAAAAGTAAATCCAAGCAATAAAGCTTTTAAATGCAGTTTAAAGAAGCTTTTAAGTTAAGCTCAGATTATACAAATATTTACTTGTGTTTTTCTCCTAAATAACTTAATTTTCTCTTATTCAGTTACTGTACTAAATTGCACTTTATACTTGAAAGAAGTAATTAAAAATTTAAAGTAATAGAGCTTAAAAAGCAGCTGAAAGTTTCAAATTTAAATTTAGCTTAGATTTAACATACGTTTTTGTAAAGTTTTTTTCAGAAAAAGACAAGATTTGTTTTATTTATAATAATAAAACTACAGCCTATATTTGAAAAATCTAAAAAAAAAAAAAAAAAAAAAATTACTGAAAAGCAGCTGAAAACTTAAAACTTTCAACTTTTCTTCAATTATTTAGGCAATAAATTATAAAATGAACTTGTTAAACTTAAGGCCCTATTCTCTTTCAGCAAAAAATTTTTTTCGACTTTTTTTTTTTGCATTTTTTTATAGCTTGGACATTTAAGATTATATAACCCTAAAAGGGTTTTTTGAAATTCGAAATACTTAAGGAGATATGGCCATTTTTATCCAGCAATGTTAATGTTAATGCATGTGAAGTCAAAACTTTAAACGCGTTTATCTCGAAACCAAGTTTTTCGAACTGGCGGCCACGATTCCGCCAGTTCTACTGAACCGATTTGGATGAAACAAAGTTTAATCGACGTAGAATTGTCACCATTCTGGCCCGTAGTAAAATAAATTTTTTTTACTATTTTTTTTTACACTAAACTACAAAAAAATGGGTCCAAATTCGATTTGTCAATTTCAAGTGGCCGCCATTTTGTCAAAAAAAATCTCAAACAAAATTCAAATATCTTTTTGCGTTTTCAAATGAGAATTTTTTCAAAAAAGGTCCAAAAACAGCAAGCTGAAGGAGAATAGGGCCTTAAGTGATAATTCATTGAAATTTCAAATTTATTCATTGAATGTAACCTAAATTTTTTACTTGAATTAAGCAGAAAGCTAAATAGTGAAAGCTCTCTGCTAAGCTCCTTAAAGCTCTCTAAATTACTGCTAATTCATGAAATTCATGCCTAAATATATGTAAATTGCAGTATTAACATGAAATAAGTTTCGAGTTCAACGCTTAAGAAAATGAACTTTTTAAATGAAATGTTAGAGCATACACAATTCGATGCAATTTGCTGAAATTTTGTTTGCTTTGCGGGCGATTCGTGGATTCGTTGGCTCCCATTGGGAAATTGCACCTGTCCGCACGGATCGCAAGCTGCAAGCGCCGAAATCTATACGCAATTAAAAAAAATATACACAAAAGAGAAAATAAATAATAAGAGCAGAAAAGAGTAGGCTATATCAAAGCGCAAAGAGGGAACGAGATGGAGGGAGAAAAAAGCGAGTTGAGGAGCCTGAAGAAGTTTGAATGCTTAACAAGAGGGTTAACAAAAAAGCCGCTGGGCCAGTTATGTGACACTCGTTGATAGCTGCAGATTGCAGCCTGCACTTCTCAACTTGACCAGGCCTCAGACGAGGGAGGCAGCGAAAGGGGGCGGGGCAGGGGGAGGGGCCTTTAGGTTACAGCTGGCTGTAGTTAACTCTTTCCCCTCCCCTCCCCTCCCCAACCTGACCTGACAAGACAAGACAAGTTGCAACTGCCGCAAATCTGCCAAAAATGCATATTTGACAAATATGGGGAGTGCTCGACTTACATACACCCTGTAAAATATTGTAAATTATGCAGTTGTATGAAAATATATAATTTAAATTGTCTCCATACACTTAAAATCTGCCAAAAATGCATATTTGACAAATACGAAAAGCGCTCGACTTACATACACCCTGTAAAATATTGTAAATTATGCAGTTGTATGAAAATATATAATTTAAATTGTCTCCATACACTTAAAATCTGCCAAAAATGCACATTTGACAAATATGAAAAGTGCTCGACTTACAGATACCCTGTAAAATATTAAAAATTATGCAGTTGTATGAATATACATATATAATTTGCATTGTCTCTAAACACATTAAGCTGCAAATTAAATGCTGCATGAACCAAAGCGACTTCTAAATACCCTGTAATCGGATTTTCATTATATTCAATATTTACTTCTATGCAACACACATTATGCATGAGCAGCTTTTTTACGCAAAAACTTAAGAAAAATAAAAATAAATATTCGCAGATACCCTGTAGAAAGCTCCCAAGTGTATTAATGTGACTTGTTATCCATACAAAAAAGTATCTAGATACATGGGCTTTGCTCTCGTTTCCCTCTTATTAATTATCAAAAAATAAGTTTTAACTTTTAATTTTTTGGCCCTTTTCCAAAAACTTGCAGCTCCCATAACTTTGTCAAAACTTAATCGATTTCCTTGAGGAAAGTACATTTTATTAGTATTTGACCTCTCATCAATTCTGCATTAAAATTTTATTCCAAACTCTTTGTCTTTCAAAAACTTTAAGCACCCATAGCTTTATCAAAACTTAACCGATTTCCTTACGGAAAATCGATTTTTATCAATGTTTGACCTCAAATTTGATTCTGCATCATTATTTAATTTAATCGAAAAATTTAAATTTTTTCCAACGATCACATTTTTTATTCTCGATGTATCGGACTTTTTTCGATTAATCGACATTATTAATACAGTCGAACTTCCCTAACTCGAACTTCCCTAACTCGAATTTTCTCTAACTCGAACAAAATCGAGTGGCAATAGCGTTTACTGAGCAAATTTCATACAAATCTGCTTCCCTAACTCGAACTTCCATAAGTCGAATTTCTCCGTAACTCGAACAAAAATATTGGCCCGTGATTCTGTAAGTCGAATTTTTCGGGAAAATCTCCGATAAAGTTTGAATTTTTTTTTTCGTTTCTGTTTTATGCTTGTTACCGGCTCGTTTTGATATGTAATATTGATGTACATTAACATTTGGTAATGTAATATGATATAATATTGCATCAACAATTATTTAGGCTTGTGAAATTGCTATAGGAAAGATGATCGAAATGTACTTCTTTGTCAGCACATCAGTGTACTAAAATGTTTAAAAATGTTTAAGGAAATATTCAAACTTATTAGTAGTTAAGGAATTTGAAAGTAGACCAAATAAATTAAAGTTGCTGAAAAATGTGGTATGTCAGCAAAAACATTTTTCATTATATTAAAAAATGAAATATTAATTATGATGACATTTTAATCGGGAACTTCTTCTGGATACAGCAAAAGAACGAAGAGTATCGACAGGTCTTGATCAAACTGGAATCCATTTTTGTTGAAAATGACAAGAAAAATTTGCAATTTGGAATGTATTTATGATTGAATGCATTTGTAGTTTTTTTTAATATACTAAAAAAAAAAATTCCCTAACTCGAAGTCTCCCTAACTCGAACTTTTTTCCTGGATAATGGTGATTCGAGTTAGGGAAGTTCGACTGTAATTGATTATTTTTGCCTATTTTATCTATTCATTTTGAAACCCAATTCACACAGTGTGAATACTCTGATTACAGGGTATGCACACGTTCTTCAGAAATAAAGAAAACACAAGTTTTGTTTTTGTTGTGGTTTTGGTTTTGGCTCAGGCCTTGTTTTTTTTTTTTTTTTTTTTTTTATTAACTTTTTCTTCAGCTGCATTTTGGACAACTTATTTAAGCTCTCTATGGTCAATATTACAATCAGTGTATTTGTGTGTGTGTGTGTGTATGTGTATGAATTCTCAGCAACAATTGTATATACATGTACTATAAATATATATGCATGTATGTACTTGGATATTTGGCAGCAAAGACTGCCTACAATTTGTTAGATTCTATTACGTTTCCAGGGTATATTTTGAGGTTGTATATAATTAATAGGGTATAGCATAGTTGCGTATTCAATGCGAATTGGTATACGTTAGAAAACATTCAGTTTTAAGCAATATTATTATAAATATATGTATGTATTTATATGTATATTTACATAATAAATACAAGCAGACACTTTATATACATATCAAGTGCCATACTCCATAGATACTCTGTAATCTTTTCTGTTTTCTGTTTTCATTTATTATTCCTGTGCCACATACCCAAATTGTATTTTTTTAATATTCTTATCTAATATATGAATATAAATACAGGGGTCGGCACTCGAAGTGTTACTAGCATAACGCTGCTCTAGCATCCAAACGGCAATAGACAGCGCGCTCATGTTTTGGCTGGTGTTTGTCTGATTAATTGTCTACAAGCTTACAAAAGTATATTGATATATGTCGTAGTGAAAAAAAGTTATCTAAATGGACTTGAAGCGCAAAAGTGCAACACTTTCACGTTAGTGGCGAACTTAAAAATATTTCATTTTCTGATAAAAAAATTTTTATAGTTCAGCAATTTTTAAGCAAGCAGTTCGATCGCGTATGGTTAAAGGACATATCAGACGACACTTTAGACCAACGGATTGCTCTGCGAAAGCAAGCACCTGCATCAGTGATGGATTGGGCCACAGTAACTGCTACAGGACGCTCACCACTGGCTTTCATCGAGCAGGGCGTAAAGGTTAACCAACATATCTACCTTAAAAAGGTCTTAAAAGATGCTTTGGTACCTTGGGCACGCAAACAATTCCGTAGAAACTATTAGATATTTCAACAAGACTCGGCACAATCTCATTAAGCCGGACAAACACAACGATTTTTACAAAACAACGTTTCCAGCTTCATTTCATCACAGCAATGGCCGCCATATTCCCCAGATTTAAATCCAATGGATTTTTTCATATGGTCCATTCTGGAGGCCAAAGTGTCAACTAAAAAATATGAGACGGTCAACGCTTTGAAAACTGCTCTTCTCCTAGAATAGCACAAAATACCATCAGACCACGATCGTGCTGCGTGTGAAGCCTTCCCGACCAAACTCGATGCTGTAATCCGCGCTAGGGCTGGCTACATCAAACAATAAATACATTTTCCTAAAGCTTGAAATGTTTTCAAAATAATCTGAAGTTTTGAAATGAAAACTAAAAAAATTGACAAAATTACAGCGTTTTTTATTGGTAACACTTCGAGTGCCGACCCCTGTATGTATTTAATTACATTAATTATCTTAAATATATAATATGATTTTTGTTTTTTTTTTTTTTGTTAGTTAAACTATTTGAAGCCGAGCTAAAATGTATTTTATTTCCATTATTATTTATAACTTTTAAAGCTGTTTTTGTATTTTTTTTCTCTTGCTAAACTCAAAATTATGACTAAAATAAAAGTAATTAGAAAAAGTTAAAAAAAAAAGATTTGAAAAATTAAACAAATGTCATTTCAAGATTTTTATGACTATTTTGTACTTTTGATTTGCAATTCTCTATCTGTGAGTGTGTGTGTAGTGTAGTGTAGTGTAGTGTAGTGCTGTGTAGTGTAGTGTAGTGTTAAGTTTGGCTAATAGTCAAGGTCACCTGCATTGTCTCTGGGAAGGAGGGAGTCTAGCAGAATGTCCAAATCAAATTTGAGCAATAAATTAACAAATTATATACGCTAAACAGTGACTGAAATAAATATGCACTCAGTCACAACCACACATATAGGTTTTAAGCAGAGGCGTTTAAATTTATGAATGTCGAGCACACGCAAAACCGGACGACAATTCTCTCTTCTCTCTTAAGAAAAAAAATAAAATAAATTGCAAAAAAAATCAAATATAATTTAGTCACATACTCATACCAGTCACAGTGATGCGTCGTGAAGCAGTCACTGTGATTGCATGGGAGGGAAAAGAACAACATTGGAAAAGTAGCTGAATAAATTGGTGGTGAAGCAGTCACGATATTTGATAAAGCATTAAGAATGGATTCATATAAAAACAATTATGATCTTGATTAAGTTAATTATGTTTTTTTCCCCATATGGTGACTGTATGGATGATGACAAGCTTTAACTGTTATACACTGAAGCTTTCTGCCGCCACTCACATCCCTGAATGATCAGCTCAAAAGCCAGTAAAGAGTAAGAGAAGCAACAGCCAAAGCCAAAGCCAAAGCCTCAGCAGCAGCAACAATAACAGCAGCAGCAGCAGCAGCAGACCGGCAAACGAAATAAATACGTACAAACGTACAACAAAGATAAACAAAAATAACGCGTTGCGACGCAGCAGCAGCGCAGCGCAGCGCCGGCGATGACCTTCACCCAATAAAACGACCCAGTGGTCGGTCAGAGTTTACAAATTTGCAGTTAAACAACAATTGCGCACGTCAATTTTGATGCCGGCTTCAGCTTTGTCTGCCTTCCCTCTCATTCTCTCTCTCTCTCTCTCTCTCTTTTCCACTCCCACTCACGCTTTGTTTGTGTTAGCTTTTTGTTTTTGCATTGAATTCGCCGGCATAACGTAAATACAAAATATGTATGTATGTGTGTAAGCGTATGTGTGTGCGAAGGGTGCTATGCGCTTTGATGTTTTGTCATGAGCGCTGGCTGAGCAGCGCAGCGAAGAGAAGTGCAGTTGCAGTCGACTCTAGCCGACGACAGACAAAGCTTGCCTGCAGAGAGCAGAGAGCCATGAGAGTGGGAGTATGCTAGTATTAGTGGGAGTGAGAGTGTGAGTGAGAGTAAGTGCGGTTTTGAGAGAGGGAGTTGGATCAAATTGTTGTTGCTGCGCCTTATTTCTTTTTATCGTTGAAATCTCAACTGAACGAAATGCGTAAGAGCAAGAGAGAGAGAGACAGGATGAGGATAAAATACTTAACGAATTGCTGCTTCTTCCTTGCTCCTCAAAAGACTGCACGCACTAACTTTTAAGAGTAACCTTAAACTATCTCAACTATTTTAAAATAATTTAATGATTTTGATATAACAAATGAAGTGACAACTATTTAATATTTTGAAGGGAAAGTGTATTCACAGTGCGACTTGCGTGTTGTCTGACAACTTAATTTAATCGCAACACTCAAAAAAAGGCAAATAAATAAATGAAAAATAATACAACAGAAATTGAACAAAAATAAATCACAAGTCGCAACAACAACAACATAAAACAAATGAATGATTGTAGTACAAAAGCAAAAACACAAATATGAAGAAAAAACAACAATAATTTTTGTTTTTTTTTTTTCAGACTTTTGTTGTTGTTGTTGTTGTTGCCGGCATTATTAAATTTGCCGGTTGTTGTTGTTGTCTTTCTTGTTTATGTTATTGCTGTTGTTGTTGTTGTTGTTGTTGCATGTTCGCGACACATTAACAGTGAAAACAAAACCAAAAAAGAGCAGCAACAAAATTGATTGAATTAACTTAATTTCCAGTGTCAAAAAAATGTAGCGTTAAATTGCATGACCAGCCCAAGTGGGCGGCCAGGGGTTTGCGTGGGCGTGGCACACATAGAAACCAACAGTATGTGCAGTAATTATTTTGACAAATTTACAAAAAATATTTATAAAAGTAAATTAAATTGTTTAATTATTTTAAACTTAAAATGAGCAAAAAATATAAAATAAAAGGTTTTTATGTTAAGTATTTATATAGACAAATTAAAAAAAAAAAATGTACATATATTTAAAGTTAAATCTTTTTTTATTTTTATTTAATAAATTAAGAACAAATATTAGAAAATAAGGAGTTATTTTTGTTGCACAACTTAGTTTGATTTGTCAAAACAATTACTTGACAGACTGTATTTTGATGCACTTGATTAGAAACGGCGACAAAAACAATTGCCAATTGCCTTCAAACTGCGACCACACGAACGGGCATGCAAGAGGGAGGGAGGGAGGTAGGCAGAGCGAGAATGTGTCTGAGGACGTGGCAGGAGGGAGAGAGAGAACGTGTCTGAGGGGGTGGGGTGGGTGCAAAGAATCATTCTCGCTTTCATGTGTGATTCATTCAATGGAATGACGAAATTTCGCAATCATGTGAAATTGATTCCATTCTAATTAACCCATTTTAAGCTAATGGGTATTTAAATGCCCAAAAAAGTATGGACACTTTAAAAATTCTAGCACGGGGCATGTGAGAGATATCAAGGCAAAATTGATTTCATAGTAAAGAGAAATAATAAAAATATAAGTATAGAAATTGAACAGTTTAGTTATCGCTGTTATACCTGTAGTTTTTTACAGGTGAATATCTAGGTTTTTTTCTGCAAAAAATTTCAAAATTTCGTCAAAATCGTACCAGCCGATCTATGGGCAGCCATTAATGGGTTAAGGCCAAACTGGTTTCCATTTTTCGAACTACTTTAGATACGGATTCAGATAAGAGAGTGCAATAATAAAATAACTGATTGGGGGAACACCAGCCAGTTCTTAATCTCTCCCTCTTCCTCTCTCTCTCTCCCTCTCGCTCTTTCGCTACTGTACTATATACATATCATTTCATTTCAAAAATTGCACAAACTTTCCGCAAGTTCCGCAAATTAAAACCTAGAAAAACATCTGAAAACAAAAGCTGTAAACAAAAAATTATAAAAAAAAAAAAAAAAAACTAAGGAAATAAAAAACACAAGTCGGTGAATGATTTCGATTTTCTTGGTATGTTCAAATATTTTATTGTATAATTTGATAAGCATAAATTTTGAAGAAAAAAAAAATCATAATAATAATTAAACATTTTTTCTTTTTGTTGGTTTTTTCGTTTCTTTTTTGTTGTTTTTTGTTTTTTTGTTTTTTTAATAATAATATATTGGTATATATCAATAGATACATATAGAAACATCTATGAATATACATAGTTAAATATGTACATGTTTGCGTGTGTGTGTGTGTAAGTGTGTTTGTGTGTGTGTGTGTGTGTATATATGTATTTATTGAATATACATTTTATTAGGGCGCAAAATGTTGTTTCAATTAATATAAGTAACTAAATAACGAGTTAAAATTATTAGACATAAGATATATTTGTATAATATATAGTATTATTTAGTGTTTTCTTTTTTTTTTGTTTTTTCTTTTTTTTATATAAATCAAGGAAAAATATAACATAGTTTTTTGCTTTATATGCCAAATCGAAAAAAAATATATGTATATAAAAAATATTTTAAACAAATTCCAAAAAAAATTGAAAAAAAAAAGTAGGTTTCATTATTAATTTTTCTCAGGATTTTCTTTTGCGATTTTTTTGTTGTTGTTGTGTGTTTTTCTTTTTGGATTTCATTGGTTTTTCTTGCAGTTACAGTTACTTCAACAAGTATACGGGCACATATATGTATATCTTATACATGCCCGATATTATATGTATATATATATATATTTATATATGTGTATAAAAATTGTAAATTAAAAATATATAAACATAATTATTTTTGTTTTTTGTTTTTGTTTTGTTTTTAATATATTTGCGAGGATTTAGAGGTTTTGGTTGTAGTTGTTGTTGTTGTTGTTGTTTTCCTTGTTGTTGTTGTTGTTTTTGTTGTTGTCACAAAATAAAAAAAAATTAAATTAAATTAAATTACACAAAAAAAACTAAACCAAATTTTATTAATTAATTTTTGTTTTTTTTTAATTAAAATGCATAAGTTTACATTATTTTTTTCAGTTGTTTTCTGTTTTTTAGGTTTTTTTTTTTTGTTTTTGTTTTTGTTTTTTTTTGTTAACAAACAATAAATTAAATTGCTTTTTGTTGTTTTGTGGTTGTTTATTGTTGTTGCTGATAAATTTGTACGGTTTTCAAATTGTTGTTGCAGTTGTATTTCATATTGTTGTTGTTGCTGTATTTTGTTGTTGTTGTATTTTGTTGTATGTACTATAGGAAACTAGGTGCATTCGTTTGTGTGTGTGTGTGTGTGTTGTGTGTGTGTGTGTGTGAGTTTTGTATACAATTCAATATGCAGGTGTGTGTGTGTGTGTGTGTGTGTGTGTGTGTGTGTGTTTGTGTTTTTATTTATCGACAAAATAAAAATTGTACAATATTCCTTTTACTTTTACTCTTTCTCTTTCTCTTTCTCTTTCTGTTCGCTTAATTCTATTGCTTTATGTGGCGCATTTTTCCCGGTTTTATTTTGCATCATTTTCTCTATTTCTCTAGTTGCTTAACTGACTCATTTTTGTTGTTGTTGTTGTTGTTGTTGTTGTTGTTGTTGTTTCTTGTTTATTTAGAAAATATTGTTTGTTTTTTTCTTTTTCCTTATCTTTTTCTTTTTTTTGTAACTAGTATTAAACGAGATTTCTATTTACAGTGTTTTTCTTTCTTTCTTTTTTTTAAACAACAAAAAAATAATAAAAATAGTTTTTTTTCGTTTTTTTTTTAGTTTTATAAATTGTTTTTGCGTGTAAAAATTGTTGTTTCTTCGTTTTTCTTGCAATAATAAATTGCTTAAACATCTGATTAGAATTTTACATATAACAATTTGTTTTTGTTTTTGTATCTTTTTTTTTTTTAATATTTTAATATCGCTTTAAATAATGTATGTGTATATATATATATATAGATAGTTATATAAGCATGTATAATTGTTTATACATATATTGTTATAAAATATATAAAAAAAAAAGTCGCTTTTTTTTTGTTGTTGTTTGTTATATAGAGGACACGGGGGTGGGGGGCGGAAGGGGGGCAGAGGAGGAAAAACCCAGAGTTGGTATTCTAATATATTGATATCGGAAACTTTTCCAAATATATTTTCGTGTGTTTTCAATTTCTATTTACATGCGTCATTAGAAAAAAGCTACGAAAAATTGACCCAGCCATTTTTCGCCAAAAAAAAAGCACATAATATTTATATACATATATATATAAACTATATAGAAAGTTGTTGGGGCGAGGAGAGAATTGAAAAATATATATATACGCTATATAAATGTGGTTATCCTATTCTATCATATTCTATTCTATCCTATCATATCATATATGTGTATCTGCTATAACTGTATACATATATATGTCTATATATGTACTTGTTGTAGTTAGTTAGTTAGTATTACTAGCTGGCTAATAGTTTCCTAGTTAGTGTCATCAATTATCATCATCAAAAAAAAGCAAACTAAACCTAAATAACAGTTTTTTTTTAATTTTTTCTTTTTTCTTTTTATTTTTTATCTTCGTTATCAAGTTTTCGTTTCTTTCACTTCATTGCAAAAACATTCTATAATATGTAAGGTATATATGTTTTTAAAGGGTATATATATTGTGTATTTGTATTTGTATTTGTATATTTATAACAGTAACTCGCGCTTCTATTCCATTTGTTTATTGTTATTTATTTTCATATAACTCTTATTAGCAAAAAATCGACAGTTGAACAGCTGGCAAAAAAGTTTTGTTTACGCAGCCAAAAATGAATTTGTTGTTTTTCCGTTTTTCTTTCTCACTTATTTTCAGTTTTTCCTTTATCTTTATTTATATCTAATCTATAGCTCCCGTGTTGTTATCGTTGTTTTTTGTTTTTCTCAATAGTTTTCCTCTTCTCATTTTTCCATTTCATTCGTGCATTTCATATGCAATTTCTTTAGTTTGAAACAATTTGCAAAAATATTTAAAAAAAAAAAAAAAACTATATAATTTAAATAAATCTATATATTTAGGATGTGTGTAAAAAAGAACAAACAAAATGATTTATACATCTCTTTATCATATCAAAATATTGTATAGGAAAACAAAAATCAAAGGAAAATTGAAAAAAGCCGTTTTGTTTGTAACACTAAAAAAAATATATATATATTTATATATAGGCAGTAGTAAAATTGTTATAAGCGTTTCTTTCGTATGCCTAAGAAAGCTATACCGATTAATATCTATCGATTAATCGATTAAATTTGTAACAATCTAATTCTAATATAATTAAACAAAGAAAAAAAACCTAAACACATTTGCGTATTCATTTTGCATATGCTTCCTATACTCGTATATATAGATATATATATATATATATAATTAATTAATTAGATAGGAGTCTTCTGTTATATAAATGTATATATATTGAAGACGAAAAAAAAACCTAGACAGTTAATTGTATAAAAAAGGACTTGTTATTTTCATATATATAAATATATATGCATATATATGTATATATATAGGATAGTCACTCTATATTACTAAAAAAATTGATTAATTGTTTTCGTTTTGTTTTCATTTCATTTGTTGTTTCTTTCTTTGTTTGTTTGTGTTTGACGCTTCTCTTCAATTATTGCGCTTCTTTCAACTTGTTCTTCTTTCTTCTTTCAACTGTTTTTGGCGCTCATTTCATTCCTGCCAAAATGGCGCCCATGCATCTTCCTTCTCTCTCTCTCGCACTCTCCTGCTCTCTCTCTTTGTTTACAACACACACACTTGTTCTTGTTTTTGTGTGTTTTTCTTTTAGTGGCTCTTTCGTTGCAACTTTGTCTGTTTTCCGTTTCCGTTTTTGTGGTTTTTTCTTGTCCTTGCTATTTATCTATTGATTATTCACTTCATAGTTAAGCAGCTATCTAGATATAGTAACTAAACTCCTACACTATGTGCAATAGTAATAGTAATAATATTAATAATAGTAGTAAAAAAATGAATAAAGTATATAAACTAGAGGATTAAGACTTGCAATTCCTGTCTCTGCATAGGATTTAGGATTGAAGACTGTTTCCGTTTCCGTTTCCGTTTTCATTTTCAATTCCGTGTCCCTTGTCTCCTTTTCTCCTTTCTTCCAATTCCTTCTTTTAGTTATAGTTATAGTTTTTCTTCCAACTTGCATTTCAAATCAAAAAATATCACATTAAAGAAATCCAATTTAAATCACTATTTTTGTTTTTCCCATCTATCATCTATCGAAGCAGTATTTATATCGATATATATCGATATATATATCGAATATCGATTTGTGTAAGCCTAAGCCGAAAGCTAATAAGAATAAGAAAAAAAAAATCATATATATTATTATTATTTGTAAGCATCCGATGCATAGACATCATCAATCAATCAATATTATTACAACTGTTGTAGTTATCGTTATCGTTATTGTTATCGTTATTGTTATATCATCATCATCATCATCATCATCGAGACTTGTTTCGATTGATCGCTCGTACGCTCTAATGGCTAATACTAAAAACTGATATTGAAGTTCAAAAAATGCTTGTCAAAATACACTAAACGAGAAAAAAATGTAAAAACTTAGTATTTATACAAACTATCGTAGCATTCACATCATACATGTGTATGATGTGATGGTCATCGAAACAACAACAATATTACTTCGAGCATCACTTGCTTTCTCCGTTTTACCAACTCTCTTTGGGCATTCCCCAACCTCTGCCCCTCTCGGAGTACCTTTCCCGTTGCCCGTTTCTCGACCCACCCGCTTTTTCACCCACTTACGTCTATCGTTTGCGATCATCATCGTTATCGTTATCGTTATCGCTATCATTCAGCGGCATTCCTGCTCAGACGCAGACGTGCAATCAATTCCTGTTGCTGCTTCTGCTTCGCCTTCAGCAGTTGGCGCTTGAGACTCAACTCGCGCTCCTCACTCGTCAGCTGTTCGCACAGTTTGGCCGCCTCGCGCAATATGTTCACCTTGGGCGCCCGCTCCTTGTCCCGGATGTTGGGTATCTGCTTCTTCAGCGCCTCAAACAGATTCTTGAGCCCAATGCGACGCTGACGCTCCATATCGTTGTGCAGATTACGCTTCTCAATCGTATCAGCCTCGTCCAGACTGAACTGACGTTTCAACATGCTGTTGCTGCTGTTGTTGTTTCCGTTGCTGCTGCTGCCGCTGCTTGCTGCTGCTGCTGCTGCTGCTACTACAATTGTTGGCGCCCAACGTGGGTTGCTGCTGTTTCACTTGCGTCAGATCGGCATATGGCTTGAAGCCATCGCTGCTGATCAAACATTGCGAATTCAGCTTCTTGACGCGACTCTTTTTGCTGGCGCCTGTTGCCGAGCTGTGCGAATTCATTGGCTTGTTGCCACCGGCTCCCTTGATCGTCGAGGCGGAGGATGAGGAGGAGGATGAGGAGTAAACACGGTACAGCGAATCGTTGTCGTAGTAACGCTTGCGGCCTTTACTCAGCATCTGCATTGGCGTTGCGCAATCGCTGCCGGCACTGCTGCTATTACTGCTATTGCTATTGCTGTTGCTGTTCCGGGAGACAAACGGCGAGTAGACGGTCGTGGACACGGATCCGGCGGATCCAGCACTCTGATACGGCGTACTCGACGGCGATGGGAAACGGGAATTGGCCTCCGATTTGACGGGACTACTGCTGGCCGGTGTGTACGGCAACTCGTACCGTCCACGTCTCGGCGGCGGTAGGGTCGACATCTTATTCGCCACCTTGGTCTGCAGTGCACGGCGATCGCGATCTGATGGATTTGTGGGTAGCTTTTTGTCATTCAACGAGACAACATCGATTTCCTCATCTGCGGCGATACAAAAATGGGTGCGGAAACAAGAAAAATTAGTTAAATGCAACGAGTAGCGAGTATAAACTAACGAGTTGTAAATAAATTGTTAAGTAATCCAGAAATTAATGGTAAATAGCAGTCATAAATGGAGACTAGAAGTTAAAGGTAACGAGCAGCTGGCAAGAACTAATGAAAGAAGCTGACGAGTAGCGAGTAGATACTGACGAGTATTTGATAAAGAGTAAAGCGAAACGTGTGAGAAGAACGAACTGACGATAGTCACATGTAACGAATACGAGTAACGAGTGACAAGTAACGAGTCTTTGCATACACTTATTTAAAGTTAAGAAGTTTTACAGAAAGCCCCGCAAATGTCTAACGAAAGTCAACGACAGTTCAATGACACAACACGATGATGTCATTGCGCCTCTATCTCTCTATCTCTCTCTCTTACACTCTCTCTCTCTCTTTCGCTTCCTCTGTCAGTCTCTGTGGTGCGCTACGTAAAGCGGATTAGTGTGTCAACGTTGTGGGGCACAAGTGTCTTGACGCCACTTGCAACAGTATCAGAATTCAGGAAGCAATAGATTTGCACGCAGACAACAACAACAACAACAACAACAAAACAGGCGACTAGAGTCCAAAACCCTCAAGAGCACAACACCCCCCACCCCCACCAACCCCACTCTACCACTCAGCAGCAGAGCCAACCCCACCCCCACCCTCGTTGAGCGTCTGACGTCATGTGCCACATAGTTTCCGCATAGCAACAACAAATGGCAACAGAAGAAGAAGAAGCAACAAAGAAAATACACATAAAAAAAAAGCTCATAAACCGTCGCGACCGCTTGGCGGTTAAATGGCTCGGTGGGTGGTTGGGTGGTTGGTATATAAACATATCTAGATATAAATATAAAAATACATGTATTTATTTGTGTGTGTGTCTTTTGTGCGTGCGTTGCGCAACGCGCTTTGCCAAAAAAAAAGAAAAAAAAAACTGAAACGACAAGCGCAAACACGCACGGGCTCTGATAACGGTACTAGGCAAAATACATACACATGTACAGTTTTGAAGGGCAGAAACGCTAAACGCGTCACACACACAACACACACACACACACACAACACACACACATTTGCTCTTTAACTCCCCTTCCTCCTTCCCCCCACCCCCTTTTCCGTCTGACGCCTGGCAGCAGCTTCCGTTGCTAATTTGGCGCTTCCGTTGAACGCGTCCAATGAACCGACGTCGCCGGCGTCGTCGCAGTTGCAATCAAATGTTGCCCAGCCCTGTTTTTAATGCCTTTAATCAAATTACAAAAAAAAATTTGCCAAGAGCAAAAGAAATCAAATAAAACTTATGTCACAGCTTTATGTGCACTAACCACTCTTCCCGCTCTCCCTCCCTCGTTCTCTCTCTATTTGTTTGTGAGCTGCGAATATATTTGCACAAATGTTGATTATTTTATTTTATGTACGTACTTAAAATATTTGCCTTTTGCCTTTGTCTTTGCAACTGTGCAAAGACAAGAGAGCGCGATGCTGAGTTGAGTTCGAGAGAGGGTGTGGGGAGAAAGAGAGAGAGCCCCTCTGACCACACAGTGTTGTTGCCAGGCAGGCAGACAGGCAGGCAATAAAGCAAATGGAGATTGCGCACAAAACATAAACTTAATGCAAGGCGAGCTTCAAAGTTCAAGCTTGAAAAAGCTTCAAGTCCAAGTCCAAGTGCAGTCAGCCGAGCGCAGCAGCAGCAGCAGCAGCGACGCGACCGCAAATAAACGAAATTGAAACCAGCTTCAAGTTAGACTGAGACAGAGTCTAATGCAAAGAGTGGGTGAAGGGGGGGAGACAGACTAGCCAGCCAAGCGCGCATTGCCTTTGGTGGGCAACCACCTTTGGCAACATGTTGCATGAGTCAAGCAGTGCATATTATCATCGATACACGTTTTTAACAGGAAGGAACAAAAAATTTACAAGAAAAAAAAAAAAAAACCCACCGAACCACCAAACATCATTATGAAACATCATTAACGCTGCCGGCTAGACAAGCAACAGACCTTATACCCGAGATCCCAACAACAAGAATGTTGCCCAACGGCCATTTTTATTACTTTTTTCTTTTTGTTGTCTCAGACACAGACGCTGCGCCGTCGCGACTGCAGCTCGGCAGCAGAAGCAGCAGAACAGCAGCATCATCATCTGTTGGAATGCGGCGGCCGCAACAAGCAAAAACAACAACAACAATGTCGCTCTTCATCATGTTGCTGACACAGCACTAAATGTTGCTATGCACTTATATCCTTTACTTTTTGTTGGTTTCTTGAAAAATGCGCGCGATTCCAACACGACGACCACCGTCAAAGCTCAAGAGAGACAGAGCGCGGGAGCGGGAGAATGAGAGACCGCACACACAGAGACAAACAGACAGACGGACAGACTGATAGCCGGCAATGCATGATTTGCATTTTGAGAAGAGACGCAACACAAAAAAGACGGAAAGACGGAAAGCAACAAAACAAATGGCGCCGCCTCATAAACATTCCAAATGTTGCGCAAATCAAAGCAAAAAGCGAATGCAACTAGTTTACAACTGTCAATTGTTGTTGTTTTTGTGCTGTTGTTGTCGCTCTCGATGTCGTTGTTGTAGGGGGATTTCCTCAAATGGCGTGATGACGCAGCGGGAAAAGGAGGGTGGGATGTGCAAATGCAGCAGCAACAACAGGGTGAAAAATAATGACATTGCTTGTAAGTGTACCTGATGATGATGCTGCCGCTGCTTGCGTCGCAGTCGCCGTCGCCGACGACACCAACAACAATAAAACAGACAGAAAAGAGGAAAAAAAAAACCAGACAAACTTGTTTGCAACCAAACAACTTGGCAACTTTTGTTGCTAAGCAGCGCAAGATCAAATCAAGGCAAGCACACAGTGCAAAATAGTAATTATAATAATAATAAAAAATAAAATAAAATAAAGCAAAGCTTGGGCAAAGAGGAAACAGCTTGTTCTTGTTGTTGTTAATTACAATTGCAAATAAAATGCAGACAGCGACGCAAGCAGCACGACTGAATAAGTTGCGCAACTTTTATGCAGCTGAACACACACACACACAGACATGCAGACAGACACACACACACACCGCCAAAAACACTTTTGCCCTATAAAATTAACATATTCGAGTTTGATTGAAAAACGAAACAAAAGACACGACGAGACAGCAAAAAACAACAACAAGCCCAATGCAGGAGAGGCGCAACAAAAGGCAAGTGACAAGTGCATTGCCTTTGCAGGGCAGAGAGAGAGCGCTTGCCAGTGAGAGAGGGATCATTGCAAATGGCAGCGGGAGAGCAGCAGACGAGAGAGAGAGCGCAGCAGGCGGCGACGCCAACGTCACTGTTGATGCTGATGCTGGTGTTGTATTTGTTTTTGTTGTTGCTGCTAGAGCAAAGTAACGTTTTGCATTCCACTTGCGCTCGTTTACTCTCTCGCTCGTCCCAATGTAAACACACACATAGACAAAGCAAACGGTACACAAATGAAATTGAAATTGAAATAAAAATAAAAATGGCATATGATGTAATTCGCATGAAGAATTTTGAGCCTATAACAGAGAGACGGACAAGGAGCAGAAAAGAGATGAGGGCGAAGATACAGAATGACGGAAGATATTTGTATATGTACATACATACATGCATACATAAATAAAGCAAGCAAGCGAACGCACAGTGGTACACTGTATATGGCAAAAAGTCGTAAAATTAAATGAATGTGCAAAACAAAAACAAAGCTGACGACACTTTTTCTACTCACAACAAGAGAGAATGAGAGAGAGAGAGACAAAAAATAAAAGCGTAGTTGTAAATTGTTTAATAACACTTCTTATTATTTAATTGTGATGTTTGTTTACGTTTTCTTCCCGCTTGTTCACCAAAAAAAAACAAGGAAGAATTTCGAGAAATGACAAAACCAGAAGCACAAAAAAACAAGTCTCGCTTTTTATTGTTATTATTATTGTTATTATTATTGTTGTTGTTTCTCTTATTCATATTCCAGTATTGAGAACTTGGCGACAGTTTAAAGTTAAAACAATGATTTCATTTCATTTCGTGCACTTTCAAGTTCTGTATTTGCATTTATTTATTTATTTGTTATTATTGTTGTTTATTTTTGTTGTATTTGTATTTGTGCATACGAGTTCCGTTGAAATGATTTGATAAATTTATTGCTTTTTCTAGGAAATTTAGCATGACGCGAGCGTTTTACAGTGCACGCCAAACTGTTGTTCCCACGCTCGCACAGTGCCCGCCAAATTGTTGCCAAAAACATGTGTTGGCAACATGTCGCTAGCAACAACAATGCAACAATCGCATTTGCAATGTTTTGCGGTTTTACCAGCCAACAACAACAACAACAACAATTGCAATCGCAAATTGTTGGAATCAACGGCAACAACAACAGCAACAAAAGAGTTAAATGCGACGCGTCGCCGCTTCCGCTGCTGCGCAGTCGCTGTCGCTGCCAACAACATTCCCACGCCAGGCGAAGATCTGTTTATCATATACCCTTGCAGAGGGTATAGCGAGTACGGTATAGATTGTGAAACCCAAGTAAATGTTTGGATAAATTGATAAAAAATAATATATATGTATTTGTTTTTATTTTACTACAACTGTTTTTTATAACAAATAAAAAACAAACTGTTTTGTCTTCAGTCATAAATTGCATTCAAGCTTTTGCAAGGGCATCAAATTTTCGGCTCTCGAAAATAACATTTTTGTTTCTGTTTTGCGCGTTTCGCCTGACAGCAAAGTGCATTTTAAACTGTGTCTGTCCGTCTTGGCAACTTTTTGCCGCAACAACGCGTAATTTGATGCTGCTTCCTTGCCTCCCACTCACAATATCCCTCGCTCTCTTTCTTATTTGTACTATCTCCCATTTATGACTCATAGTTGCGCCCAACCCTTTCTTTATGTGACAATAACAAAAGCTAAAAAAAAAAGAGCATAAAAAAGAATCGCAATAAAAAAGTCGTTAAGAGCGCTTGAAGAGCGACAAGTACCGCCCCCACTTTATTTATATACATATGCCGCAATGCGCCAAGCAACTTCTAACATCAATATATCAATACACACACAGAGACCTAAGGGGACACACACACACACACAGCATAAATTATGAGCAGAAATGACAACAATGAAATATGTCTGGCAACATTTTAGCGAACGCTAGCAACATTCAATATTGTTATTGTGTTGCCTGTGCTTTGGGCGTGTCAAAGACTAGCAACATTCTTTATGCCTATATACATTGTGCATTAATAATGTCTCCGTTAAAGGCAACAACAGGAACAAGAGCAACTTCCGAAAAGGGAGGCTCGTTGGCGTCGAAGTCGAAGTCAACGTCAACGCCAACGTCGTCGCCGCTTATCATTGTCAAAATCACAAAAAGGAAAAAGACTAAACGAAACGAACAAATTAAGTGCGTAAGAGCAGCGCAGTCACTGCCGCTGCTTTTGGCATTTTTATTTTATTGCCTTCCTCTTCGTCTTCATCGCCGTCGCCGTCGTCGTTGCGCTGCGACCTTGAGCATAACAATTTATTGCTTCACGTGTGCGAATAAGCAAGACAAGCACGAGCGAGGGAGCGAGAGCAAGACAGACAGCGGTGAGAGAGCGACACGCACACGCAGAGAGACAACACACACAAACACACGCACAGCTTTTTTGGAACCACAAAAAAGACGCGCCTAGCAACAGCGCGAAAAGCAATGCAAGAAGAAAATATAAACGACGCAAAGCAAAGCAGAGAGCAGACGTCGCCGTCGTCGTCGCAGCAGCATTGTTAAAGCTCTTTTTGCGCCTGTTGTTGTTGTTGCTGCTCTTATTTTTTGGGGTTGGGCAAAAGCAAAAAAAAAAAATTTTTGTAAGTTTTTGGCGTCAAGCGTCGAAGCCAGACGCATAAATTTCGTCTTTTCAGCGAAAGTAAAAACAAAAGCAAAACAAATGGAAAAACACACAGCAAATAATCAAAAAAAAAAAATACAAACATACATAGTTAAACGTAATACGTAACAAAACAAGTCTGTCTTCCTGTCTCCCTCCCTCCCACTGTTTATTACAGCTACACTAGCAACCACTACTACTACTACAACAATAATAATAATAGTACTAATAATAATCATAATAAACTTATAAAAGCTCTAGAGTCATAAAACTTGTGCGTTCCTGTTTCATTTGGTTTCTACGCACTTTTTGTTGTTGTTGTCGATTTTGTTGTTTTATTATTCTGCGACCTTCATTCAGTTCATTAACATTTCGGTTTTTGTGAATTTGGATTGTACTTGGGTTAGCAACAACAACAACAACAACGATAGCACATACGCACTACGCACAGCAAAAGGTGCGAAAATGCCAATAAAATGCGTAGCAAGAAACAAATGCGAACAGAACAGCAAAACGAACGAGGCGCCAACAAATACTAAACATGGCTGACCAAGAAGAAGAAGAAGCAGCAGCAGCTGAAGTAACAGCGAAACTATGCAAGGTATGCGTGTGTGTGTGTGTGTGTATACACTATTCGCGTATATATTAATAGAACTTGTTAGATAAATATTAGATAAATTTTGCAAATATCAACAGCTAATTGAGATTATGTAAAGCTTTTGATTGTGTGCGTTACAATTCAACTGTTGCTTTAACCTCCTCCCGCTACATTACGTTATCATCTCTCACCCCCCCCCCCACCACAAACTCCCATCGTTTTACGTTACTTTCCACATGACATCCACACAATCTCTGCTAATGAAGCGTCACGCGCAATACACACACACACATACGCACACATGCTCACATAGCAAGCAGCTTTTAATCTGCAGCACACGCACCTGTTACAGTTGTTCTTGTTGTTGTGTATGGAAATAGTTTTGCTTTTTTTTTTTGTTGCCATGCGTCGTTTTGTTCCACTGTACATGTGTATGTGTGTGTACATACTTAAGTTATGTTACGTTTTTCAATTATCATCAAACGCTGCTGGACGCCCTCGTGCGTTGCGACGCCGTCGCCGTCGCTGCTATCAGCAGCCATTTGAGATTGGCGTCGGCGTCAGCGGCGGCTAATTTCGCACGTTGCGCGTTTTTTTTTAATCGTTTCACGCGCGCGACTTTTTGGCAATCATTCGAGTTGAATCATATACAAATGTGTGCGTGTCTGTGTGTGTGAGTCTGTGTGTGTGTGGGTGTGTGAGTCTGTGTGTGTGTGTGGGTGTGTGAGTCTGTGTGTGTGTGTGGGTGTGTGTTAGTCGAACAGCATCAGCCTAAAGTTTATTATGTGGGCGTTTTTCGCTAATAGTTTAACAGATATACAAACACACACACACACACAACTTAATACAATACATACACACATAGGCTGGGAATTGAGCACGCCTAGTAACAACAGACAACACCCAAAAATAACAGCAACAACTGCAAAAATGAACAATCAAAAGCAACGGCGCCAACAGCAGCAGCGACAGCGACAGCATCAACACAAAACAATAACAAAAAAGAAAAAAAAAATGAAAGAAAAAGCATAAAAATAATATACCATAAGCTTTGTGAATGCCGCCGGCGACGATAGCCGCTGTTGTCGTTGTTGCTGTCGCTGCCACTGCGTCTCTGCTTGCAATTGCTAGTGCGAGTGTGAGTGCACTCGGCAGAGCGACGGCTCTGAATAAAGGAATGAGAGACTGACTGAGCAGCAAACAGAGCAGCGAGCTCACGTTTTTCTACTGCTGAGAGACGAAAACAAAAGCGAAATGAAACGAAACGACGGAACTTGTGCAATTTGTTTTTGCACGACGCGGGCGTTGAGTTTCTGTCTGTGTGCTTTGTATCACTCAGTGCGCGTGTGTGTGTGTATGTGTGGGTGTGTATGCGCTTGCAGTTTGTGAATGGGAAGCGTGAAAAGCTTTACGCGCCAAATTGCAGTTGTGTTTGTGTACGAGTAAAAGGTAGTAGTAGTAGTAGTAAAATAGTAGTAATAGTAAGTAGTAGTACGAGAGTAAAAGAGTAGTAGTAGCAGTGTATTTTTTGCGAGGGTTGCTCAATATGTTGGACACAAGTCGCAAGCAAAAAGACATTGAACCCCAAACTCAAGTCAAGGCAAAATGCCGCCACGTGGCATGGGCGCAGACATCCTTGAAAATTTTGGGGTGTTGGCCACAACAACAACAACAAATGATAGAGAGACAGAGAGAGAGAGAGAGTGTGTACAAGTTACTTTTTAAGGGCGTAGCACAAACTGCGCAAGACGACGCTAGGGGATGCTTTTAACCCCCAACAACAAAAACAACAACAGGAACAACAATGGATGCGAGAGGATGACGCCATGAGGGCCAAAACAACATAATGAGCCATGAAAGCCACGCGCCAGCACTTACCAAAGAGAAGGGGGTGCTGGGGGGGTGCACTTAAGTAGTAGTAAGGGTAGTGTCGTTATGCGTAGGCTACAAGGCGCCAATGAAATGTACAACTCCAACAACAGCAACAATAACAAAAAAAAAAAATCAATGAAAGCTCTTTAACCCACCCAACAACGCAAGCATAGCCGGCAAAACTGCGCTGTCGCTGTTGCTGCCAGCGTTGACGTCGACGTCGCCGCCGCAGCTTACAGCGCGTGGGCGGGCGTGTGTAAAGTTTACTACGTTTGCTGTTGGCGTAGGCGATCGATTTTCTTAGGCGCGTCACAAGTTTTTTTTTTTGTCCCTGTCGTATTTGTTTGCGCCCACACGGCAACACTAGTTGAATGTAGCGAAGCGCAAGGATGAGCGTGTGCAGCAAAAGAGAGTGGGAGTGGGAGTGGAAATGGAGAGAAAAAGAGGCGAGAGTGGGAGAGCGCGCACACAGTGCATGCACAGTTATTTCCGATCAAGAGCGAGAGTAAATGAGAGTGGGGAAGGGGGCGATGCATGAGAGACAGAGAGTGAGAGAGAGAGCATGCACAGTTATTTTTTGATCGACAGCTGCTGTTGTAAAGGCGAGCAAAGGAGACGGGGCAAAGATTAATGGAGTTTGTTTTGTATAACGGTATACAAGAAAAGAAATAGGTAAATAAATATTTAGGCAATATTAACAGTAAATGCTGTTTTCGAGGGCAGTGAATGAGAGGAGGAAGGAAGGAAAAAAATAGAGAACTTACCGGAATCTGAGGGCGTCTCCAGATTGGTCTCCATCTCGCTGCGCGTGTAACTGTGATCGCTGATGTGTCGCATGTAGATGCTGTTGTTGCCATCCACCGACGCGGATGATCCGCAACGGGAATCGATTGTCGAATAATCGCCGTCATCGGAATCGCAATCGGAGTTCGAGGCTGGCGGTGACAACGAGGTGGCAACGACAATTGGTGTCGTCTCATCATCATCTGATAATGTTTCCATTTTCGTTGTTGTTAATCCAGATCCAGTTGTTGTTGTTGCTGCTGTTGTTGTTGTTGCTGCTGTTGTTGTTGTTTCCTGACTAATCACATCGAGAACATCACCGATTTGGGGCTGATGATCGGGCGTGACATATAGCGACATATCGATGCGATTCTTGCTCGTATTCTGCAGCTCGCGACTGATGTGATCGATATACGTGGCATCCGCACTGCTGGTCAATGAAATGTTATTGCTGCCCATCACACAGGCACGCAGATCGACATTGTGACGGAATTCCGTTAGATTTGCATTGGCATCGTAGCACGACGAGATACTTTGGGGCGTCTCTGGGCGAGAATTGAACGATTTCATTGTCGATGATTTGTTGATCATCATCAACTTTTGGCTGTCTGTGTAAATCTTGGGGTTGTTCAGTGTAGCGATACTTTTGCGCAACAGTGAGGCACCTGGCGGTATATGTTCCTCAGCACTGTTACTGTTACTGTTACAATTACTGTTATTCTTTTTGATTGTAAACTGCATTGATGATTTGGGTTTTGTTATCGTTATTCTAGCCGATGTTGCATATTTTGCACGTTTGCTGTTGTTGTTGTTGTTGTTATTGCTGCTGCAATTCTCAACATTCTCTGCTTCCTCCTCCTCCTCATCATCATCATGATCCTCAATTTCGGTCTTAATCTGACTTATCAAACTGCTGCCACTGACAATTGCTGGAGGAACTGCAATACTTTCACTATAACTCGATGAGGCTGAATTTGTCGTGTTGTTGTTGTTGTTACTACTGTTGTTGTTGTTGTTGTTACTACTGCTGTTGCTGTTACTGTTGTTGTTGTTGCTACTGTTGTTGCTGTTGTTGCCACACATCAATTTGGCATCCATAATATCGCACGACGGCATTGTGGCAAATGTCGACCACATACAATCGAAACGTAAATCGGCCTTTGTATCGATATCATTGAAATCATCGGGAAACGTGCTGCTCATCGTTCGTGAGCGAGCGGCAATTTTGGCGACATCCTCCTGAATGCTCGACACTTTGCTGTCCCACTGATCCTCGAACTGATCCTCGAAGAGCAGTCCGCCCATCGTGTCATCGTAGATATCGTAATCGTTCAAATAGTCACAGCTGGTTAACAATCCTCCGTTGCAGGCAGTCGCCATTTTTATGCAGTTATTATTATATTCAATCCTCGATTGATATTAAGTAAATATATATATTTGTGTGTGTAAATATATATAAATATATTCCTTGTTTTGTTATTATTACTGTTTGTCCTGAGTTGATTATTGTTGTTGTTTTTGGTGTTTTAGTAGCACACTGTAAACAGGAGAAAGAATTGTAAAATAAATCAATTTCGAACAAGACAAAATTAAAATAAAAACTAAAAAATATCCACTTATGGTTCAAACTGGCTTTTTAATTTCATTTGATTTTAATCCAAGCTTTAACCTATCTATTATTATATATATTGGAAAAATTTGTATATTCATTCCGATTTTTTATTTGATTTCTTTTAACTAACGATTTTCTTCAATTTGTGTTTATACTTTCTATTAAAATTTTTGTATTTTATCTTTAATTAATCAAAATAAAACATTTTTGATTTAAAATAATAAAAATTTTTTGTATACTTTATTTGAATATTAACTTCTGTTATATTTTTATAAGAAAATCACGAAAATATTTATTTTTATCATTTTTATATTATTAAAAGGTAATTACAAATATTTATATAAACAAATATTGTTTAAAACAGCTAAAAACAAAAATAATTATAAAATTTAAAAAAATATATATAATTTTTTTTTTTCAAAATAAATTATTTGAAATTTGATTGTCAAAACAGTTATTTCACCACATAACATAACTGTACGTTTAATTTAAATTTTATTCGCAATCATTTTTGTATTTAAATAATTATATACATATATAATTTATAATTAGATCATTTATTTAAGCATTGTCGAAAAATCTTTTCTAATCTTCGTTTTTTCTAGAACTTTCTACCTCATTATTTGCCGCAACTTAACTCCCTACCACGTCGCCATCTTGCAGGAAGAGATGCACACAAAGAAATAACGGCACGCAAAGAAGAAGAACAAAAAAAAAGCTAATTGTCAATTTTTGAATTTCATTTTCATTTGACGCAAACGTCAGCGGCTGCTGCTGCTGCTGGCGCCACAGTCGCTGTCGCTGTCTCTGCCCGCTGTCATACCGATGCCGCTGCTGCTGCTGACGTCGACAGTTCAGAAAAGTTATCAAAGCAAAATGCGAAGGCAGACGACAGAAAACAGACAGGCTTTTAATTATAAATAAATTGTTTGATTCTATTTGATTTGCCATCTGAATTAGCTTGGCAACACATGCTGACATTTTATTTCGTCTCGCATTCACACTCATACACACATATAGGTACAATAACAGTTATTGCAACAATCATACACTGATAAAACTTGATCTGTCTATCTTTATCTCGCTCGCACTTCAATCATTGCATGTAATAGTAAATGCAAAACGTATGCAGCAATAAATTTGGCACGCGCGTTTCGTTTCTCTTACTACTTTAGCTCTTCCTCTCCCTCTCCTCCTCCTACTTCTACTGCACGACAGCTCACTTACACTCGCACACACACACACACACACACTCACACAAAGAATTTTAAACGGTAAGAAAAATAATTGACTTGACGAACCGAACGGACAAGAGCGGGGCACAAGATGTTCAATAGTCTCGCCGGAAAGCGAAACCGACGGCAAGAAATCAAAGGAATTGCATAGAATTAAAAAATAAATATCTATTTGTGTGTTTTCTTCATTTTTTCGTTATTTTTTAAATTTTATTTAAATATCGAAATTTTGCTTACCTTTTGCTGTGCTCTTTCGTTGTTTTTTTTTTTTTAATAATAATATATTATTATTTTAATCCAATTGCAGTTGTCGATTTTTTTTGTTGTACTTCTTGTACACACAAAAAAAAATTAATTTTTACACCCGAAAAAAAATGAAGCTCAACAAAAAAAATATATATATATTTGTATATATGTATTTAATTTTACACAAAAACACACACAGTGAAAACTTGTACGTCGAGTTGTTGCTGTTTCCGAATTTGTTGTAGTTGTTGTAATAACTTTAGTCAAATTTTCAATTTGTTGTCTCCTGTTTGTCTCCTGCTCGTCCGTTGTGTTGCTCAGCTTCGTCAAGTACTTTTCGTACTTTCGTTACTCTTCAAGAACTTCTTGTTCAACTTCTTTGGTGCTCTCGTCGCAGCAGCGAAGTGCAAATGAACATGAAACAAGGCAGCGGCGCATCTATCGCTCTGCTCTGCTGTCTCCTCCTTCTCCTTTTGCTTTTACACACATTTGCATTTGCACACACACGCACTTAGAAAAAGCCTACAATAAATTGTCTGCCTTGTAGCGGTATTTCTTTTTCGTTTTACTTTTCTTTCTTTCTTTATTTTTTTTTTTTTTGCTCTACTCCGCCGTTGTCGTAGTAGTTGTTGTTGTTGGTAGAAACTTCACACATTCACTTATTAGAATCAGCAAGAAGCTTTTATTTCATTTGTTTCGTTTATTCAATTTAATTTGTATTTTTTGGCGGGCGCCTTTGCTGAATTGTCTTCGGGTTTATTTTGCGTGTCCGTTTTATACAAAATAAAATTTTGTATTTGAATTTTTTACACTTAACGCTTTTTAGTTAGTCCGAGAACAGGAATATGAATATTTGTAGTTATATTTTTGGTAACTTTAATTTTTTGCAGTTATGCTTTGTGTTGTATATTTCGCTTTGATTACTTGTTGTCGTCTATTGCTTTGCCTAGTTAAGCTTAGATTTTTATTTAATTTATTTTTTATATATATGTTCAGAAATATATATATATATGTATGTGTACATTTGTTAATTCTTTTTTTGTTGGGCGGGAAACAGCCAAAATCTACAAAGACGAAGAGCCAACCACGCGTCGGACGTTCAGCCGTGCCTGAGTCACAAGAAAGAGTGGTTGAATGGTTGGACGAATGGTTGGTTGGCTACCTACGCGCGAAGCGACTCAGTAGTACATGGGCATCTTGCCTCTCGAGCGCACTTCTCTCTCTCTCTCGCGCGCGCTCTGAGAGCGTGGTGAGTGGTGAGAATGAAGCGCGGTGCTTTACTTTTGAGTTGAATTTTTTCAGAGAGAGAGAGAGTGTGTGATAGTTCTCAGACGCTATATAGCGTATACGCTATTGTTTGGGCGCCTTGTGACTTGGCTGCGCAATTTGACGCATATAATAATGGATCAAAGCAAAAGCTTTTACAATTACACACACACACACACGCACACACATAAGCATACACACACTCAATATGAATTTCACAACAAAATAACTCACACGTGTCGCACTCTCTCTCTCTCTCTCTCGCTCTCACGCTCTCATGGCATGCAGCTAACGTTCTCTGTTTATTTACCTTTGTTTTTGGACCCAACCGGCCGGCCGGCTGCCTATGTAGGTATATGTATGCATGTAGCTTTTTGAGCGCATATTTCAATATGTGTGCATATGTATGTTTGCGCTTGTGTTTTTGTTTTGAGTGAAAACAACAAAACGAAATGCGTTTTGTTTTGTGCTATTATTATTAATTAAATACAGACATATACACAATTTTGTGCCATTTGCAAATAAATGCAATGTGCGGGCGTGTGTATATGTATGTGTTTGTGTTTATGCATGTAACTTAAGCGTTTTTTTAAGGTTACACCAAAATAGTTGGCAACTCGAATTTCTGTTTGTTAAGTGTGTTGAACTGTTGAACTTTGTGGCGACTGCGAATGCGACGCTGACGTCGACGTCGACTGTTGAAAAGCCGCAACTAAAACACAACAAAAACAAACAGAAGCACTGAAAAATGAAAGACTGAGAAAACAAAAAAAAAAAACAAAAGAAACAACAACTTTATATGAAACCTACCTCAAGTCTAATTTAATTATGCGCCCCAAATGAAAAAAAGAACAAGAACAACAACAAAGATAGATTGCACAGTAGGATGGTTACGCGAGAAGCCTGGGGAAGGAGAAGGGAGTGCTGTGTGTGTTGGTGGAGTGGGGGGGGGGGGGGGTGTTGAGTAAACAACTTGTCACACAGGGTGTCGAACTCATCAGCATATTGACAGAGGAAGAAAGAGAGTGAGAGAGAGAGCTAGAGAGAAGCAACAGGAGTCGCAGCAGGATTTCTTTTCTCTTTCTGTTGTTCTGCTATCAAATTACATTAACAGTTTGAATTCCTGGTTGCCATGGGTTAAGGGGGCACGAGAGGGCTAAGATAGAACAAGTGAAAAGCATAATTAAGTTCAGAGAACAAGCTGTGTGAAAAGGATATTGATAGCAAAAAGGGAGAGACAAAAAAAAAAGAAATAATGTGACATGTGCCATGTGCAACAGAGCCGACGCATAAATGCCCTAGAAAAGCTCGAATATACATATAGTTTACTAAACATTATAATTCTTAGATTCTTAAAATTAGAACTCTTGCAGTAAATAACAAAGTTATAAGAAATATGTATTGTTATTAAAAAGAAAATTATAATTTCTAAATCAAATGATAAAATGCTAAGAAAATATTAAAGAAAAAATAAATATCAAATTATATAATTCGGACTTAAAAAAATAAAAATAAAACAACAAAGTAAAAAGTTTCTTCATATTCGCCATCATTTCATAAAAGTTGCAACAAAGCGTGTGTCAAAGTGAATATACTCTACAGGCAGGGTATTCGGGTTATAACCGCTAAAGTTGCTGCGGTAAAAACCGCAAGGAAGCTTTGCAGCACACAAACCTTCACACATACACAAACACATCAAGAAACACACACACACACACAAACACACATACAGGCTGTGATTTTCGTGTCCCATGGCCAACACTAATTGTGGGCGCTTGTCTGTGGGCGTGGCAGTTAGAGACTTAATTGCATAATGCTCTGCTGCTAATTTGACAAAGAGCAGCAAACATTAATTGGCACCCGAGGGTTAAAGTCCAACTCTGTGCGCAATGCGTCAACAAAAAAAAAAAAATAATACAGAGATAATTAGCCAATTCCCCTCCCAGCTGCAAATGCATATTAAATTGTTACCGTTGTTTCTTCCTTTACTCTTTACCTTTATACATACATATGTATGTACACACATACATTCATAATTAATTATGTGTGTATGTGTGTGTAAACTGCAGCAAAAGGACAAAAACTTTATCGTCATTTTCATATTCTATGCGAATTGCTTCTAAAATCTCTGCTTTGCTTTTGTTGTTGTTGTTATTGCAATTGCAATTTGCAAATGAGAGCAAAGCGAGAGCGACAGCGGGAGAGCAAAAGTTAGATTCGGTCTTTGATTTTGTCTTGACTTGTCGACATGTCGAATTTGAAATTCGTTCAATTTGTTTAGTTTGCATTTGCACTTTCGGCGCGTGCAGTTTTTGTTGTTGTGGCCCTTGGCTTCGACACACACACAAACACACACATGCATACAACTGACTATTTCTGCTTTCGTTTGCGTTACGTAGTTTGTTTTGTTTTGACTTTGCAACGAATGCGATGCCGACGCCGACGACGAGGCTGACGACGCCGACGCTAACAGCAATATTTAGTAGTGCAATATTAACAACAAAAACAACAAGCACAAAACGAATTTCATCAGGTTGGCGCGCAATATTTTCCCTATGTCAATTTTTATTTATTTTTTGCGCCTTTCTTTCTTTCAGTTGTTTAGGTTTTTCAATTTGTTGTTGCTGCTGCATTTCGAGTGCTTTTATTTTTATTTTCCTTCTTGTTGTTGCTTTTGGTATTTTGCGCAATTATTTTCGCGCGTGTAACATTTTTTTTTGCTTGTTCTGCTTGTTTCTTTTTTTTTTAACATTCTCTCTTTTTTTTTGCGTTTTCTCATAGTAAATGCGTCGTCGATATTGCGGTAAAAACCAACTGCGTAAATAATGTCAACAAGTGTGGCTCGCAGTCGACTGCGCAGTTGGCAGCGCAGTCGGCGTCGCTGTCGTTGTTGTTGCTTTTGGTTTAGTAAATGCAAAAGTTATCTAATTCTTATGCAAATGCTGAGTGTGAGTGGGGAAAAAAAGCTATTAATATCATACATATGTATGTATGTATTATACATATTAATTTGATCTAGTAATTGAAAAGCTTCCGGAAGAGCTTTTCGCGTATGATTGCGCAATTTGAAACGGTGCATCGTAAATAATTCCTTAAAGTGTGCAATAAATGTAGAAGGAGCTTTTTTGTATACCCGGTAACCAAACAGTTACGAGGGTGTTATAGGTTTGTCACAAAGTGGCAGTGAAAGGCGACTCGAATCCTATTCAGTGTCAACTGTTGGTCAAATGTTTTGACATAAAACATAACTTTTTTTTTGACAGTATGTATAGTACATATGTCAGCAATCGATTTGATAAAGAAAAATTTTTGTTTATTTTTATTTCAAAAAATATAGTTAAAGACATAGTTTTTAACTTGTTCCAAGAACCATAAGCAAATATAATAAAATAAGAACGAAATGTAAGAAGCCAAGAAAATAATTTAAATTTTAAACGTTATTATACGAATAAGTTAAAGTAACGTTAATTAAGTAAGTTTAAAAAAAATTTAAATTATGTTTTTTACTTTTAAAAAACCTTTGGAAACTAGATTTTTTATTTATTTCACTTGTTCTGAAGATAATAAGCAACAATAATTAAATAAAAGACCCAAAAAAGATATTTATTTTTGCAAAATAAAATGTACGATTTTTTTAATTGGTTATCACAGTTACTTGAGTGACTGTAACTAAGACTTATTTTGTCCTGAAGCGGATACCAAAGGTCCTTTCATGCAGAGTATTTTTCTGTTGAGCACACTCGATTGTAACTTAGTCACCTCCCCCTCTCTGTCACTCTGTCTCTGTCTCGCTCTTTGTCTTGTTCTTAAGCTCTCGCTGCATATTTAACGGTTTACACGTGCGAACGACATTGTAATCAGAATTGCGGGACCTTCGGGGGCGTTACGACATTCTGTTACAGTTATTGTTGATAAGACGCCGTCGCAAATGTTGTTGTGTTGTTGTTGTTGTTGCTGTTGCTTTGGCAGGTGTTGCTGTAATTGCAATTTAAATACGTCGCAGCGACTGAGAGAGAGACAACTGTTGAGCGACAACTTTTGAGAGAGATGCCAACACACACACACACACACATACAATTTGTCTGTGCATGTCCGCTGGGTATACATACTTTGGCCTATTGTCCGTTGATAAGCGTGGTTAAAAACGCAACTAATTGTTTCTTTTTTTTTATTTTTTTTTCGATGGCGTCCACTTTGTGCAACATTGTTGCTAACTACGTCGTCTTTTGGCCAATACAATGTGCACAGTGCACACTCGTTATGGCAAACTAAGTGAAATTTTCAAATACAACATTTCTTGATATTTATAATTTTTTTAAAGTTTATTTTTCTAATATTTTAAGGCACATTTTAGTTTATTGTTTATGGATTGCCAATTCTAGAGCCAAATGCTTGGCAAATATAAGTAAAAATAAGCTTTAGTACAGTCTGCGTTTATTAACAGTTATTTAAATTTAAAGGTGATTTTTTTTTTCAAAAACTGTAAATGGAAGATTGCGCCGAGTGGTAGGCAACATTTTCGGAAAAAATTGTGTAATCATTTTTTTAATTCAAGGATCAGCTGTCTAAAATGAAGTAAAAATTTATATTTGGAGATCTAGGCAGGTCAAGGGACCTGTTTCCTATTAATATACTATATCATAAAGAACATTTTAATAGCAGAAAGAGTTTTTTTTCCTATTCTTGCAATGAAAATTCCCATAAAATACTATTATGCTACAAAAAAATTAAAAAATAAAATGAAATTGTAGGATAAAACCAGAAAAAGTTACAAACTTGTCTTTTTTTCATATTTTGAGCACGCTAGCCTCCAAGAATTTTTAGTTTTTCTATTTTGTGGTTAATTTTCAAGTTATACATACAGTCGAACTTCCCTAACTCGAATCACCATTATCCAAGAAAATAGTTCGAGTTAGGGAGACTTCGAGTTAGGGAATTTTTTTTTTTTTGTTTTTTAAAAGAAACTACTAATGCATTCAATCATAAATACATTTCAAATTGCAAATTTTTCTTGCTATTTTCAACAAAAAAGGATTTCAGTTTGTTCAAGGCCTGTTATTATTCTCAAAAATTGGTTTCTTCGTTCTTTTGCTGTATCCAGAAGAAGTTCTCGATTCAAATGTCATCATAATTAATATTTCATTTTTTAATATAATGAAAAATGTTTTTGCTGAGATACCAAATTTTTCAACAACTTTAATTTATTTGGTTTACTTTCAAATTCCTTAACTGCTAATAAGTTTGAATATTTCCTTAAACATTTTTAAACATTTTAGTACACTGATGAGCTGACAAAGAAGTACATTTCGATCATCTTTCTTATAGCAATTTCACAAGCCTAAATAATTGTTGATGCAATATTCTATCATATTACATCACCATATGTTAATGTACATCAATATTACATATCCAAACGAGCCGGTAAGAAAAGCATATAACAGAAACGAAAAAAAAATTCAAACTTTATTGGGTATTTTCCCGAAAAATTCGACTTACAGAAGTACGGGCCAATATTTTTGTTCGAGTTACGGAGAAATTCGACTTATGGAAGTTCGAGTTAGGGAAGCAGATTTGTATGAAATTTGCTCCGTAAACGCTATTGCCACTCGATTTTGTTCGAGTTAGAGAAAATTCGAGTTAGGGAAGTTCGAGTTAGGGAAGTTCGACTGTATGTATAAAAAAACTTAAAAATTTTTGAAAAAAAATCAAATAAATTCTTTACTACATTTTATTTGCAGAATTCAACGACAAAAATTAATTAGTTTTCTATTTTGTTGTCAAATTTAAATACAGAATGAAACTAGAGCAAAAGCTTTGTGGATGAAAGCTTTTCCCGTTTAAATCGATCAAGTTTTGACAGAGCTATGGACGAAATGAAAGTATTGTAGGGTATATGAAGTGCGGTATATGAAAGTGTAATTACAGTTAGTGTAATTGGCAGCCTTGGCGCCAGCTGCTATCGTTGGCATTCCATAAAAAGTGCAATATGCACACAGTAAATAATGTGAAGAGAGCTTTCAAAGTTATTTCGCATGATGCATAGCTGTAAATCACAAGCAGTTGGCACAGTGGGCGTCGCAAAGCTTTTGATTCTATTTCATAACATTCATTTCATCAGAATGTTGTAAATTGATCAGCAAAAAGCTTTTGGTCGATAAAAGAAATTATCGAAATTGCAGATGCAAATGCAAGAGCAAAAACAAAAAAAGGATTACGCACAAGTGCACAAAAAGAACAAGAAGAATAATTGAACAGCAATACAAAAGAATACACGAGACGACACGACAACAAGCAACAAGACGATGAATAAGATGAAAAGGAAGAGTAAGAGCAAGATGGCAAGTAAACAGACACAAACAGCAGCAGCTGCAAAAATAACAATACGCAAAGAAGAAGAAAAACAGCGACAAAGACAATGCCAAAAGGCGCTGACGGCGTTGGTACAGTCGCGACACACACACACACTCAGCATTAAAAAGGCAAAAAAAAAAAAGAAGACAACAAATGCAGCGTCGAGCTTTATAACGGAATGAACCTGCACTCACACTTCCATACATAAACGCACGCTCGGATTTCGGTTTTCCGTTTTCGGGGTTTCGGTCAGCACTTTGAGCGCCAGTCAAGAAAGTATACTCAAAACAAAAACCAAGAACGCGACACTCTCCAAGTCAAGCGAGCGCTCTCTCACTCTCTCACACTCATGCCGCTAGCCGCTAAAGCTTTGAGACGTCGCGACGTCGCAGCGCAGTCGACGTTGCCGGTCAGCCTAATGTGCACAAAGTTTGGTTTTTTTTTTTGATTATTCCTTTGCCGGTATTTCACAATGCATGCAAATGCCGCTCTCTCCCTCTCTCTCTCTTTTTCAGTGTGTTTTGGCTGTGCCCGAATTTCACCAACAATTGAAACTGTATATGCAATTAACTAATTATAGACCTCATAGGCCAAAGTTGAAAGCATTGCAAAAATAATTGACACTCAAAAACGAGTTGAGAGCGAGCGAGAGCGACAAACAACAACACACCACACTCCGTGGTGAGCAAGTAAATTGAGCAATTGAGTGAGCGACTCTTGAAGTGAGCGAGCGAGTGAGTGAGATCGAACGTTTGTGTGCTATGCAACATTTTGAGTGTTATTGTGAAATACTTTGGCAGCATTGTTGACGCAACATGTTGTTGCTTAGAGTGAGTGAGTGAGTAAAGAGTGAAAGTGTTGAGATTGCAAGTGTTGAGTGGTGGGGGTGGATGCTTGTGGATGTTATTGACCATTTATGAGCTTTAATCAAGGTCGTTTGCCAATTTGCAGTTGCTTTTTTTTTATTTTTTGTTTTCTTTTTAGATTTGCGCCGAAATTACATTAAATATTTAAAGGTGTCTGAAGCAATTGCCACGCCCTTAGGGGCAGTTGGCTTATTAGGCGAGGAGTTTGGGGGCGGGGAGGGGGTATACAGTGATGGCCAAAGAAGTAACATTTCTATAAAATAAAATTCAATTATTAAATTAAATAAAATGGTTTTAGGTAAATAACATTTCAATAAAAATTTAAATAAAATGCATTTATTTATTAAATAAAATAATTTCAAGTAAGTTAAATTTTAATTCAAATTGATAATTGATAAATTGTGATTTTAAATATTATAGATAATTTTGACATTTCAGTGAGGAGACTTTAGGCCTACAGTGCTGGCCACACAAATAGTAGCAGTGAAACGAATTTCTTCAAAAGAAATTAAAAATGTACATACTAATATTTAATGAAATAGGTATAATTGATAAATGAATTGTGCTTCAAATATTAAAGAACATTTAAAAATATGATATAAAAACAGTTTTTTATATTAATACATACATAGGAAAAGTTTATCCTTTGATTTTGTTTTGCGGTGTTGTCTGCAAATGTGGTACAAATAAGGGAGGGGTGGGGGTGGCAAAAAAGGAGAATTCAGCGATGTGTGTGTAGGTGTGTGTGTAGGTGTGTGTGTAGGTGTGTGTGTAGGTGTGTGTGTGTCTGTCTCGTGTTGTGTGTTGTGTCTGTCTGCGACCTTCAAAAAGGCAGCAACAACAACGACAACGAGAACTTGCCAGACTACAAAAAGATAAAGGACATTCAACTTGCGAGAGAGAGAGAGAGAGAGAGAGAGAGAGAGAGAGATATAGTGGGAAGGGGACTGACTACTGCGCAATCAAGAGAATGCCTCAAAGATTCTCGTCCTTCGTGCCTCGTCCTTCGTCCTTCGTCCTCCGTCGCTGTCTTGGCGCCTCTTCTGAAGGTCACAAGTCACAACAACAACAACAACAACATGAACAACAACAAGATGAAATCGCATCCTTGGCTCTCGACTCCTTCCTTCCTTCCTTCCTTCCTGCATCCTGTTTATGGCAACAGCACAAAACAGGGAAAAGTGAACAGGGATTCGTTCTTGGGCTTCTTCTTAATTTTTTGGGTGACTGAGTTAAGGCAGCCAGACAGCTTCATCTCCAGCTCCAATTCGATAGGAAGGGAAAATAAATAAATAAAAGAAAAGGAAAAAAGGTAAAGAAAATGCGGCATCATTAACCTGTCAACCTCAAGGACGCAATTGCGTCCTTAGTGCCGCAAGCAAACTTTTCAGGTAACATTTAAGATGTCAGGTTTAAGTCTAACAGCAACTTTAACAGCAAGTTTAATAACAGCAAGTTTAACAGCAAATTGAACAGCAAGCTAAACAGCAAATTGAACAGCAAGTTGAACAGCAAGTTTAACAGCAAGTTTAATAGCAAATTGAACAGCAAGCTTAACAGCAAGTTTAATAACAGCAAATTGAACAGCAAGTTTAACAGCAAGTTTAATAACAGCAAGTTTAACAGCAAGTTTAACAGCAAGTTTAACAGCAAGTTGAACAGCAAATTGAACAGCAAGTTTAACAGCAAATTGAACAGCAAATTGAACAGCAAATTGAACAGCAAGTTTAACAGCAAGTTTAATAACAGTAAGTTTAACAGCAAGTTTAATAACAGCAAGTTTAACAGCAAGTTTAATAACAGCAAGTTTAACAGCAAGTTTAACAGCAAGTTGAACAGCAACTTTAACAGCAAATTAAACAGCAAGCTTAACAGCAAATTGAACAGCAAGTTTAACAGCAAATTGAACAGCAAATTGAACAGCAAGTTTAACAGCAAGTTTAATAACAGCAATTTTAACAGCAAATTGAACAGCAAGTTTAACAGCAAGCTAAACAGCAAGTTGAACAGCAATTTTAACAGCAAATTGAACAGCAAGTTTAACAGCAAGCTAAACAGCAAATTAAACAGCAAGCTTAACAGCAAGTTGAACAGCAACTTTAACAGCAAATTGAACAGCAAGTTTAACAGCAAGTTTAACAGCAAGTTTAACAGCAAATTGAACAGCAAGTTTAACAGCAAGTTTAATAACAGCAAGTTTAACAGCAAATTGAACAGCAAGTTTAACAGCAAATTTTACAGCAAGTTTAATAACAGCAAGCTTAGCAGCAAGCGTAACTTGCAGTTTAGCTTAAATTGCAAAAAAAATCAAATAAAAAAATGAAAAAAAAAAACTAACATATTTGGCTAACATTTCTAAAATTGATATTAGAAAAACAGAAGAAAGAAGAAAAGGTAAAAATAAATAAAAGAAACGATCTAACTTGGACTTATGAGAAGACCAATTTATTGTCATTACAACTTATTACTTATAAGTCCACACAAGTTATTATTATAACTTTTACGCATATACTATTATTTATTTTCAGAATCTATTATTTACTATCGATTTGTGCATATTTATATATGTATGTGTCTAAAGGTCTATCTATCATTGAGTATCTTCTTATATTTAATTTATGTATTTAAGTTTTATTCATCATTTAATATCTTTGAAAAGACTCGAATGTCTATTTGTTTACCGTATTATTTATATAATTTTGTTGTGTACCAATTTATCCATGAATCTAACTATATTTCTGTGTAATTCTGACAATCTTTAAATCTGTATTTATCAAACTCTTTTTTTAAATACAGTGTATTCATTTTATTTCTGTAAATTTTTGTATCTATATAGTAGTATATTTACATGCATCTTTAGATATATAAATATTTGTTTGTATATCGATGTATTTATTTTACCGTATAGTTATACATACATATATTCGTCTATCATTTTATCTATTTGTTAATGTCTATCTATCAAGGTATCTTTGTATCTTTTATATCTATCTCTTTAGTAAATTATCATTTAGAATATTTAAAGTAAAATAAAACTAAATGAAAAATGTTTTTTTTTTGTAATTCATTATCTTTATTGGTTGCCTTCCCTCTCTCTCCCACACACATTTTTCACCCTTCAGCTGGTTAAGGAATTTAATTTAATTCAAGCGATTAACGTGCCCCAAACACACACACACACACACACACACACACACAAACAATTGCATCACATTGCACTTGAGTTTTAGAAGTTGAAAATCAAACAACAACAATAACAATAACAATAATAATGAGAACAACAACAACAACAACAACAAGCGGATCAGTCGAGTGCACTCGACAGTAATATACCCTGAGCCTAGGCCTCGGCAAGCCGAAGATTTGATGCCCATGTTATTCCCATAATTATCCTTATTTATCGACCTAACGTTTTTTCGGCAGCTACATCCATTTAAATTTTAAAATATAAATGAGTGATTTTAACCAATTGGCACGATATTTTAAAAATGTATTAAAAGTAAAAATGATAAAAACAACAAAAAAAAATTTGTTGACCAATCCAGGATTCGAACCCACGACCCATTGCGCATGGGTGCGTATCTCTATCATTAGAAAGAAAATTTAAATAAATGAAAACATTTAATAATTAAAAGTCATCTGCACCGCACCCATACCGAGATTCGAACCGCGATCTCCCTGGTTGCTAGTCGAACACTTATCACCTCGGCTACTTCGACACATTTGCTGATGCTGGCAAACTCGATATACTTACATACTCAATGTACATTCCGTTAGAGTAAATACAAAACGAATTAAATCATTATTAATTCTATTTATAGAATTGCATTTAAAAAGCGGTTTGAAAAATCGTTAATATCTTCACTACTTATGGCCCAATCGTGTTGAAATTTGGTGATTAGTCTCTGGGCATGATCCTACACCCGTTGAAATAAAAAAAAATTTCAAAATTTAACTCAAACCCCGAAATTAAAGGCGATGTCAGTTTTTGATAAATTACGCCCCCCACAGTGGGCGTGGCAAAATTTTAACATAAACTTGTCCTGCCTGACATAATAGGGAGTCTTCATTCCAAATTTGGTGGTCCTAGCTCTTACCATCTCTGAGATCCTTTCGTTTACACGGACCGACGGACAGACGGACAGACGGACAGACGGACATGGCTATATCGACTCGGTTGTTGATGCTGATCAAGAATATATATACTTTATGGGGTCGGAGATGCTTCCTTCTGCCTGTTACATACTTTTGAACAAACTTAATATACCCCTCAGGGTATAACAACGAAGAGTGCTCAAAAAGTGGCGCACAAGTGGCAAAGCAAAGGATCCACTCGACACGCTAAGAGGGCAACCAAACACCACCACCAACAACAACAACAACAACAGCAACAACAACTACCTGACATGTGAACAACTTGAAAATACCCTGCTAGCCAATTTTGTGATTTATTTCAAGCATTTAACCCATTTAAAGCTAAAAAAGTATTGACACTTTAAAAATTCTAGCTCGGGGCATGTGAGAGATATCGAGGCAAAATTTATTTCATAGTAAAGAGAAATAATTAAAATATAAGTATACAAATTGAACAGTTTGTTATCCTTGTTATACCTGTAGTTTTTACAGGTGAATATCTAGGTTTTTTTCTTCACAGAAAATGTTGGCGAAAAAAGCTGAAAAATGTATGGAAATCGAAAAAATTAAATTTGAAGATACAATTTTTTTTTTTTTTCTTTCAGCTTCTATGGTCTTCTAGGCACACATTTCAAAATTTCGTCGAAATCGTACCAGCCGATCTATGGGCAGCCATTAATGGGTTAATGTTTATTTTTCAACTAGCTGTGATTTCATTGTGAACTAGTTCGTGAACAGCTGTGAACTTGTTGTGCATCAGTTATGAATTAGTTGTGAATCAATTGTCAACCAGATTTAAATTTAATGAGTGCCCGTTGTGAATCAATTGTTATTAAGCTTTAAATTAATTGTGAACTAGCCCTAAATTTGAGTTGTGAACTAGCAATGAACCAGCTATGAACCAGTTGTAATTTATATTATATATCAGATACTAGGTTGAGCCAGTTGTGAACCAGTAGAGAACTAGTTGTGAAATAGTTGCGTAGTTGCTTTAAACTAGTTATGAATCAGCTGTGAATTCATTTTTATTTAGCTATGAATTAAATGTGAACCAGATTTTATAATGCTATGTTCTAGTATTGATCCAGTTTTGAACTAGTTGTGAATCAATTGTTGTTAAAGCATAGTACGCAAACTCACAAAAAGGCCTGGCGTAAGCCCAAACTCCATATAAAAAAAACACTGGCGTAAAATCAAGAAGAAGAACTTGACATTTATTACGCTCGGGCGTCCGCAAACTAAATAAATTAACAGAGCTGTTAAGTAAAATAACAGAATGGGCAGCACTGCTTGAAACAGCTGACAAGCCGAGCGAAACATCAAACTGTTTAGAGTTTCGCTATCTATCTATCTCACTCTCTCACATAACTTCAAAAAAATGGCTGGAACTTCGACTAAAAACAGCGACGTTGACAATAACGACGACAATATTAATGAATTATAATCAAGAACGAAAACTAAAATTGTTTTTATAGACATAAACCAAAGACTTTGCATTTTTTCATTATTATAGAGGGAGAATCCACGTAAAAAGTTCAAAAGCGATGGGTGCACCCAATACCCGCTGTGCTTGCGTGCCATCGCATATTTCTCTTCTATTAACTTTAATTTACATTTTTCATTGCCTATTCTCTCCTCTTTTATCCAAATCAGTTCTGCATGTTCATATTTAAAATCAACCGCCGTTGACGCATAGAGTTACCACTCAACTTTTTGTTATTTTCCGTGTTGCATTGGCAACACTGGGCTTACGCTCGTCGACTGCTAAATATTGAGCACTTTACGCCGCGTAAAATTTAGTTAGCTTGAGTACTAAGCTTTAAGCTTTCAATTAATTGTGAACTAGACTTAAATTTGAGTTGTGCTAGTGGAGAACCAGCTGTGAACTAGCAATGAACCAGTTGTGAACCAGCTCTGAACTAGTTGTGAAAAAACTACAACAACATCTACAACAAAAATCAGTCTTAGAGTCGGTCGTCGATACAAATTTGCGAGCAATAAATATAAAAAAGTCGCCGTCAGCGCGAGCTTCAATCGTTCATGTATTTTGTTAGTCAAAACGGCACCTGTTCTCTGTGGCGCCATTTAGCAAAAAATATCGGAAAAATGATTTGAAATTTATTTAAATTAGTTAAAGTTTCATGTGTACTGTTAAGTGTGTACACCTTATGGATTACAGGGTATAAGCGACAAGCACAACTGACGACAGCCCAGACAAGAACTAGAACAACAACATTACAAAACGACCCCACGCCCAGATCTTGTGTCGGGCATACCTTATATCGCAGATACATACATATGTATATGTATGTATGTATCTATTTACTTACCTAGGGATCTTTGGTAGCGGGCACTTGATTCCCTCGTCGGTTGTCGGTTGTCGGTCGTTCTCGTCAAAGTTGCACTTGAGGTTATCTGTGGAAAATCATTAAACACACACACACACACACGCACACACACACACGATAAGCATGAAAATCTGGAATCTTATTCTTGGGTCTCTCTCTCTCTCTCTCCCTCTCACTTTCTCGCTTGTGATCCAATAGATTTGTCGATTTTCACAATTTTCCTTTGCCAAAGCCGCATTGATAATTTCTAATTTCTTATTATTAACACCCTGTAGTCGACAAATGTTCTTGAAAGGGCATGATACATTTTGCTTAAAATTTAACTTTTGTATACCCTGTAATTGTACAAATTTGCAAGTGTGCGTTACGAGAAACAGCTTACAGAAAAATCGATGCTAAAAAAAGTAAAATAACTAAAAGTCAAAATTTAAAGGACACTACAGGGTAACTGCTAGTCGATCACACTTGAAATTACTCTTTATTCTGGTAGTAGTTGAAAGTGTTTCACTTTTATCGATCCAAAGACGTAGAATTTGCTCAAAATATTACTACTTATACCCTGTAAATGTGTCAAGTTGGCCTAAACGACTCTAAATGGCTGTGAAAAATGTAAGATAAATAAGTAGCGCTAGTTAAAAATAAAATACAAATAAATTAATATAGTGGCATATACGGCATGACAGGACACTACAGGGTATCTGCTAATCGATCACACTCGAAGTAACTCCACTGCTGTTATTAGTTGAAAGTCTTTAAATTTTATTGATACTAAGACAATTTGCGCGTAATATTATAAGAAATACCCTGTAATAAAAGTTATTGAGCTGCATATACAACATGACGGTAAACTACAGGGTATATTTAAACATGACAGGACATAACAGGGTATCTGCTAGTCGATCACACTCGAAGTGACTCCACTGCTGAGTTGAAAGTCTTCCAATTTTATTGATACTAAGACAATTTGCGCGTAATATTATAAGTAATTAAAGTTATTGAGCTGCATATACAACATGACGGTAAACTACAGGGTATCTGCTAATCGATCACACTCGAAGTAACTCCACTGCTGTTATTAGTTGAAAGTCTTTAAATAAATTCCCTGTAATTAAAGTTATTGAGCTGCATATACAACATGACAGTAAACTACAGGGTATTTGCTAGTCGATCACACTTGGAATTACTCCATTTCTGTCATTAGTTGAGAGTCTCTCGCTTTCTTGGCCCAAAGTCACGCATTTTCCCTACAATTTCCGGCTCTGTATCTTCGACAACATAAGAGCCGTGACCTTTTCTCCAACAAAAAAAAAATATATAAAATTAAATATATATATGTATATAGTATTTTAGGCACCCCAACTTATATATATATATATATATGTGTGTGTATCTGTACATACTCCCGATATTTTTGGCCACCCTTAGAAGATATTTACAACAAATTTAGACTGCAGTTTGTTGGCACGACGACATCTCGACTGGGTTTTAAATTTAGCCCACCTGGGGATTGCTTATTTCGGATGCCACTATTACAGAAGGAGACGGCATCACACTGTGTGTGTGTGTGTGAGTGAGTGAGAGTGGAGACATTTGAATAGATTCTCGTACGCATCTTAAATGCTTCTTCTCGTTCTGACAGTTTCGACGCGTTAAATTCACTAAATACGCGTATCTATCACAATGCCCAAAAATAAATTGATTCCACAAACTTTTAGATACGCTTTTATATCTTTTTCACAATATTTTCGGGGCATTTTCCATTTGGTGTTTTCTTTTTATGACAGTCCAAAATTAACTAAATAAGCAATTGTCTTGCATCACAAGTGAATCGTAAAACTTAATAATAAACATTTGTTTCTGTTTATGCCCTGTATACCCTGTAGCTAAGAGATGCTGTGAGGGTATTGGGAGCCTTGCCTTCCATACCAACATTTGCCATTTATTTGCTCTTTAATATACAATTTTTCATCAATTGTTTGAGTCATGTCTTCATTTTAGATTTTCAAAGAAATAAAAAGAGATTATTAAAAATTTATAAAGAGCATAACAAAAGTAATCTTTAAGATATTATCTTGATTTTTGGTATATGCATGTATTTTTGTTTAAGCTTTATGTTCTGAAAATTTCAACAGAGTCCAATAGAAAACTTGTGAGTTATAATACAAAAAAGTTGCGTGCTGAGCAAAGCAACAATCATTATTGGAATTCAACTGCTATAGATACTACCACAGGGTATATACACTCTTATATTCGAGCAGTTGTTCTTTTAAGACTGACTCTAGTCTTTCTTGATTTTGGTATATTATTTGGTATAAATTTCCCATCAATCTAAAGGCTTTACCTAAGTTTAAGTTTTAGAATAATCTTTTAATATACATTTTAATGTATGCAAAATTGGTGAATCATCTTTTAGGCTAAGACCCAATAGAAATGTTATAATTTTACCCCCAAACTTGTACAACCAAGTTTTGCTATCTATCTATATCTAGCTGGATATCTAAGCCCTAGAATAGTATAGAATATGTGCAAAACTATGCAAAGAACTTGTATTATCAAAAGCGGGGAGATCCGCACACACTTCCATAATCAGCTGCCTGATATTTCCCTCCTGCTCTCGCACGCACTTTTTCTCGCTCTAGGTCTGGGGTATATCTTTAGCATAGGAGGCAATATCTGGGCGTGAAATCTTATCAAATGTCAGAGACTTAAGTGTTGTATTATAATTCATTTAAAATACAAACTAACTCAACTAATTTACTATCACTTTTTTTTTTTTTTTTTAGTGCTGTCGTTGACTATTTCGAAGGTCACTCCACGCTCTGCGTATCGCCCCGAAAGTCGGCTCTATATAAATATATATATATACATATATAGTTGCTATATGCGCAATTTATATGTGAACAATATATACATATATAAATATTAGTATATATTCTCATTTGTATAGTATAGTTCTTGGTTATATACATACTTATCAATCAAGGTCTGCATCGCGCGATTCTGCAAATATGCGTTGTTAATCTCTTCTACTAAAGCAAACACGTATATTCCCATACACACACACACACACACACACACACATTTGAAAGAACTATTAGGATTCCTATGCGCATTTTTTATTTAATTTGCTTGATTTCATTTTGTATTTTTTTTTATAATTATACTCTAACGCGGAGTATTTGAATTTGTCTACAACTATGCGAACTAAGGTTTCTCTTGAGCTAAGCTTAAGAAACTTGTTACAGTTGTATCCTATAGATTGAAATCAAACCGATAGGCTTAAATTTTATAACTATGTAAACTGAGCTCTCAATTGAGCTAAGCTGATGAAACTAGATCAGTGGTCGGCACCAACACAGTCATATGTTTGCATTGCGTTAGTGTGCATTTTTGTTCGCCTAACAGCGGAATAACAGCGACGTTAACAGAAGCAAATCGTAGCAGTGTGTCGTACGTGAGCGTACGTGAGCGGCAGCGCAGTCGCCACGCAAGTTTCCTATGCCTACGGGATAGGGCCGTGCCGAGCCCTGAACTAGATATAACAGTGTCCTACAACTTTCTACACATTCTAAGACTGAAATAAGTCAGATCAGAGACTTAGACTTTAAAACTAGCGACTTTTATTCACTTTTAACCATGTGAACTAAACTCAGAGTTGAGCTTAACACATGAAATTTGCCATAACATGAGATTGAAATCTGCCAGATCGAAAACTATAACTTCTTTTATATTTGTATGTATTTTGTTAGGGTATCAAAACTTTGTCTATGCTAAGTTCATACAGTACTTTTTTCAGTTAAGTTTGATTTTATTTATTTTCTTTTTTATATTTTGGTGAAATTTTTTGATACGCATTTCGCACTATTTCGACGTCGGCCTTTAATTATATTAATAATGCTAGCGTTGATAATAAAAACAACAATAAATTGCTGGGCACGCTGAAACGAAGGCCAATACCATATAGACCATATCTATACGGTTATTCCGTATTGGCCGTGCCAACGAAACTTGACTCAAATCTATTTGGTTTTCTTTTTTTTTTTTTTTTTTATTATTTTACTTTGTGCGTATGGAAATAGATTAATATATACAAATCTATTAGAACTATATAGAAACATATGACTATAAAATTTATTGTACTCTAAAAGTTTCAATCTCTTTTCAAAGTTGCACAAAAGGAACGATGGGAATTGAAACAATGTTCATAACTTGGCAATATTTTTGATGATATTCAAATTATTTCTGTATCATACGTTTGCAAGATATACGAGATATTCTTATCTATAAGATTGTTCCTTGATGCTGTTTCAATTCCATTGTTTCATCAGATATTTAATGTGGAATATTAATAAAGGAACAGTTGGAATTGAAACAGTAATCGATTGAATTTGAGTTTGTATACAACTTCTTTAATAACAATTTATGATGTACAAATCAATTATACGTAATTAAATGTGTTTCAATTCCACTGTTCCACTTAGCGACCTTTTAGGCTACACTCAACTATACTTTACAGTGTTTCCATTCCATTGTTCCAACTGCTGTAACCTGTTTAATATTATATTTATTGTTTTGCACTTTTTTAGGCATAATATATGAATTTTAAATAATTCCATAGCCACAAAATGTTTCATGCCAACATCAAATAAAAAAAAATATGATGAAGAAGGAGCAGGAGAAGAGAAAAAAGCAAGACCAAAACGAAACTGCTAATTAGTGAGTCAAAGAATTTCGCATGGAGAGAAACGAAAAAAAAAAAGGGAAAAGAAAAATAGGCGATTATAGAAAAATATAGCAATATGCTAAAGGCGACGTTTAGAAGTTAATTAAGTAAATTGGAAGAACAAAAGCCGCAACAAGCGATGGCAAGGGGAGGTGGGGATGCTACCCAATAGGGGGGCGTGAGCAGAAGGCAAAAGTAGCAACAACAAGAAAAGAAAAAACTTGTGCTCGATGGCCACATAAATGCCAAGTCGATATGCCAATAAGTTCGCACAACATTTTAATATTCCCAATGGATGGCAAAAGATTAATGAACGTGTCGAGACCCGAACCAAAGTTGATTTGCTGGCCAAAAGAATCTGGTCATGAGAAATGAGAAATGAGATACAACACACACACACACTATAGATACAGATACAGATACAGATACATTAAGAGATACACGGCAATAAAGATGCTCAGCACTCGATGAAGCTACTACGAGTAGGCATAATTGAGTCGAGAGATAGATAGATCGAGATCATCTTATTCTTCTTCCACATCATCTTCTTCTTCATCATCTTCTTCTTCATCTTCTTCATCCTCGCCGCCTGACAACAAAGTGGGTCGCATTCACAAAACTGGCAAACGGCAAAGCTTACGAATCGCATAGCAAAACATAGAGACCAACAAGGCAACAATGCGGAGCCAGCTTAGAAAGGTAGAACAAAAATAAAACTATGATAATCAAGCTTGTCCATATGCGCGAGGGTTGCCACCAAAGTATGCCACTTACTGTTTACTTCCGCAATTCTATTATACTTATGTTAACCAATGAAAATGGCAACATTTTTAAATGAAACACTTGAAATGGTTTTCGACTCCTTAAAATTATAGAATAATTGAAAATATTTAAGTTCCAATTCTATTTTTAAACAAAGCAGATTTCTATCATAAATTCTTCAGTTTAAAGATTATAAAACTATATGTTTTAAAAGAAGAAAAGATTTTTAAGAAGCAGTTGGACATGATATTTTTATAAAATACTATTATTATTTTTTTTATTTATGTTCTTGCTAATATGTTCTTAAATGTGTGCCAATTCCAATGTTTCAAAAAAAATGCGATAAAAAATATTACAAATGAAACATAATAGTGGTTTTATTTTAAATTGTTTTAAAAAAAAGATGTAACGATTGAAAAAGTTTAATATTTAGACACTTTTCAATATGCACTATTTCAAATAAAATATGCAATTCCCCCAAAACGTGAGTTTGAGTACTTCTCAAACTAACCTCAAACCTTTGTTACGGACTGGCGAAATAAAGAACGCCATACAAATTAAAATATTACATGGTTGACCCTGAAACTTGGGCAAACGCCGCGGCGTCGAGTGTAGCAAGCGAACGGGCACTGTGGGCATCAGGGCCATTTCTAATGCCAAATTTTTCTGATTATGTTAGAAATTAATTCGCGTTATTCTATTCACTTTCTGCGATTTCCTTTTGGAATAGAAGTCCTGATTTATTGATTTTATGAAAAATCGTTTATAATCCATGTCAATAATCGATTCAATTAAACGTTAATCGTTGAAAAATCACCATTTCAAAATGGTAGTAATTTAGTTATTTTATAGACATACAAATTAAATTTAATCAGACATCAGAATATTTGTTGGTTTTAATTGTACCTAGAAATTGAAACAACTATGTTTTCCAACACTGTTTAAATTAAAAGTAACTCTTGCTTATATATTTATATATAATAATATAGATATTAAAATACTTTTATATTTTACAAAAAATGCATAATTTTGTTATTTTGTAAAGATGAAAAAATAAAAAGAAATAGAATTAAAAATTAAATGTTGTCCAACACTGTTGTAATTGAAAGTAGCTCACACCATAAAATAGTTTTGTATTTGAATCTGTGGAATGTGGTTAGTGGAATGTGGATGCATTTCAATGGGTGTTCAGACCACTGTACGGCAATTCACACATTTTAACCCAACGATCGGGAGTCGCGTCGATCAATTGCCATGGCCATTGTTCGGTTTGTTTTTTCTTCCCCCTTTTAGTTATATTTTTTGCCTTTGTTGCCGTGCTGGATTTGTTGGTGGTCCCTCCGGTTTGCAGCCCTTCACAAAGTGGCAAAAAAGCCAAATAAGAAAAAATAGAAACTATTGATGAATTTTTATTTTTTTTTTGTATAGTGTTTTATTTTATTGTATTTTTTTTGTTGCTGTTGTGTGCGTGCCCATGACAAGTGTATGGTAATAGCCAGCAATAAAAGCCAAAGCTCGAGCTGATCGCGTTTGTCGCGTGTATCAATGGCGCGTGAATATTGGTAGATAACTTGCTAGATCGGTATGTAGAAAGGTGCTAGATTGTGCTGAGGGGAACGGTGTGGAGAACGCTTGATAGTTGGTAAGATCAGCTGACAATCGGTTGGTAAAACAGTTGGTAGATCGATGAACAGTTTGAAAGAATGGCGAAGAGAACGATTGGTAGATCGCAGAACTCTTGCTAAATTAGATGGTTGATCATTTGAAAGATCAGCTGTTTTATATCACTGGGAAGATCACTTGGTAGATATGTTAATACTTACATTTCTTTAAAAATCAATTAGCAGTTCAGTAATTAAAGCTAGTTTGTAGATCAACTAGATAATTAATTGGAAGATCGCTTTCCAAATGGTAAGTATCGAGTTGCTTGATCAGTTGATTGATTTTATTAAAAATATAATTGACAGATCAGTTGTTAGATCTTTTGGTAGATCAGTGGCTAGAACTTTAAAAGATTAGTTGTTGGCGGATTTGGTAGATCACTTAAAAAATAATTTAATAGATCGCTTAACAAATTGCGAGATCTGATCTTCTATTACTTCGGTAGATCAGCTGAAGATCGAAGATAGCTTGGTAATTCGTAGAGAAGAAAACGAGATCGCTTGGCAGATCACTTGGTAGATCGGTTATAATATCAGTTAAGAGATCGCTAAAAGTATTATTTTGCAGATCTATTAGTTAAATCAGTTTGTAAATAAGCAAGTAAATCAGTTGGAAGATCAGTTGGATGATCAGTTTATGGATTGACAGATCAGTTGATAGATCAGCAGTAAGGACTTTTAAACATTGGTTCTTGGCAAATCATTTAACAGATCACTTAATTAATAATTTATAAGATCGCTTAACAATTTAAAAGAAATGATCTTCTAATATTTTGCTAGATCAGCTGACAGATTCTTTCGTAGATCGCTGGGTAATTTGTAGATAACTCACTTGAATGATTTGGAGCTTTAAGCTGAACCTGATGATCCCACAACTGGTATGCCACATTCCTTAAACTTGGATAGCGACAACAACAAATAAATAAAGCAGTAAAAATAAAACAAGCTCAAATCATTGAATTCGTCATGCGTTCTGTTTCGTAGATGGAATGTATAGAAGAAGGGCACTTCGGTTAAAGGGGGGCAATGCGTGAAACTTCTTTTAAATTAATAAGAAATAAAGAAAAAATAAATAAAATAAAAATCTCATATATGGTAGATACGAGCATATTTACTTATATAGTCTTATGGTCGAGTGTGGCAGAGTGTTGTCCAAATAAAATGCGATAAAACTGTGCAAAACGCTTTGCTCGTAGTACGTCTTTTGTTTCTGCCTCCGGTTCAGCTTTTGGCTTCTGTCGCTGCCCCCCAGTGGCCCGAGGGGGGATGGAAGTGGGCAGGGTGAAGGGGGGGGGGAGGGGTCTCCTCCGCTTTCAAGCGTTGCGACGGCGCGTGGGAAAAAAAGGCAACCACAAAGCTGTTGGCGTTGAATGAGCTAGATAAAAGTTAGGGAAAACGGCAGATGCCGAATACGTTATACACTTTTTATAAACTAAATTAATTAAATGAAATCAAGAATTGAAGAATAACTTAATTATTTGTAGACTGCTATTTGTACTACCCAAAATATTGTCTAGTTTTTATTTAGACTAGGAATAAACTGGAATTTTCAGATAATTTATTTCATTTTTTTTCTTCTTATTTTATTGTCAAGCTTTAAGGAATAGTAAAAATGTAAATTAAAAATTCGAAATAATTCAATAATTAAAGAAAAATTCAAAAATGTAAACCAATTAAAAAGTTAATTTAAAAATATATGCAAACAATATTTCAATGCCTTATACTCTAAATTTTTTTATATACTTTGAGTTCTGAGATAATTTACTAGATTCTTTTCTTTTTCTAATTTGAAAATTTTGTTTTATATGCTAAGTTCAATGTTTCATAGACAACGCTTTATATTCAACAAGTTTTTATGTTGTATGTTTTTTATATTCTGTAAACTCTGAGATAATTTACTAAATTTTTCTTTTGAAAAGTTTTTTTTAAAAACATTCAAAACGTATATCTGTTTTTTATGCCATATACTAATTTTTATAGTGTTCGTTTTGTATTCTGAACGTTTTTATTTTCTGTCTTTTATATTTTGTGTATTTTAAGATAATTTTCAAGATTCTATTTTTTTTTTTTTTTTTTTTTTTAATTTTAAGTTTGTCCTATGAATTCAGAGATGTTTCTAAAGCTAAGATCTGCAGCTTAAGGAAATTCAATTAGCCAACATTACCAAATCTATCTATAAGTATTCTATACTTATATGTATCTAGAAGTGGAAGTTTAGGCATTATAACTTTTAGTTGAGCTTTGATCTCAGTCTTATGCAGTTTTGTCCAGTAAACACAATTATTGGCGTGTGGAAATTGAAAAGCTTTGTCATTTTTTTGTCCACTTTTCGATTGTTTCACAAAATTCCTCGATTCTCGAATTTAATTCTTAGGAATTTGTTCTTGTCTCCACAAAAAAAAAAAGCAAAAAAATTGTTTTGTGTAATACAAAACTGAATACTTTTCAAGTGCATAAATCGTGAAAAATTTGTAAGGAATATTTTGCTGAGAAAGAACAAATTTCGATTGGCAGAATACGGAATACGGGGACGGGGATTGTTAAATAAGGTCATTCGCACAACAATTACAGATATGTTAACTGTATTTGGCTTTTAAAATCCATAATTAACTTGTTGGCATTAATTAAATATTTATATTTATGTTTTTTGCTGTCATCAGTTGAATTTGATACCAATTCCATAACAAATTCATGTATGGCAACTCTGTCCAGGGTCGCATCGACTCTCTTGATGCGCTACAATGCATTTACCAACACTGAAAAATCTCAACCTGAAATTTAGCTTAATTATCTTTGATTCGTTGGGGCAATTTGATTGAACTCGGTTTATTATTTATTAAACTTATTTATTAGCGATAGTTATTGGCACTATTTTTCACTGTTTAAATTAAATCATTCGTTTTGAGTTTAGTATAGTTTCTTCTTAAAATTATTAAAATTAACTAAGATTTAGTTTGGTAAAGTATTCTGTGAGTTAAATATTTAAAAGCAACTTTTAAAGAGAGAAGAGAAACATTTTTGAAGATCTTCAGCATTAATTGACACATCGTTTTCTTCGCTCTTTTTCTAACATTTTCTGCTTCTCTCCCTCTCTCTCTCTCTCTCGCGGGCACGCCTTTTAATTTGCTTTTTTGCTTTGTGTGACATTCTTAAACGTTTTACGGTCTCTTGATTGAATTGCATTGTCATAAATATGCCACAGTTGATCAATTGTAGCTCATAAATTGTTGATCGCGTTGAATTTAGCTAGCTAGCAACTTAATATTAAAAGACGAATACCCTTTATTTAATATTTGTTGATATTTATTTGTATTGTCCGTGGAAGCTACAATTACATTTCCATAATTAATTTCCTAAATTTTGTTTTGCTTGCAGAAAATGCATTCAATGTTCAATAATATATAACAATAATATTGTTTATTATTTAAGCAAAAGTAATAAAGAAGAAACGTTGGGGCGGAAAAGTGTCTGTTAAAATATTGCGTGCTTTGGCTATTTTTTTTTTTTTGTATTATTTTTTATATATGTCAGCGATTCACAGAAATTTGTATTTTTTTTTTTTTTTTGGTAAAAGCCATTGGCATTGGCAATGGAAACTCGATGGAACCTAATGGAATCAACTGCTAATTGCGACGCGAATTAACAGCGGGCTCTTTTCTCTCTCTCTCTCTCTCTCTGCCTCGTCGTCAGTCTGCAGTCTTCAGTCTTCAGTCGTCAGTCAATGGCTGGCAAAAGTGCTACGAAGGCCATTTCGATGGGGCCGCAGGAAATGTCACCTTATACCCTATAGACATGGCCCAAAGCGTTGACGTTGCACGCCTCAAAAAACGACTAACAAAAAAAATAGAAATAAAATAAATACAAAAAATTCGAAAAAAAAAAAACGTTTTTGTCGATTTCCATTTTGTGTTTCGATTTCTTCTGCGCAGTTGGTAATATGTTTTGGGCCATCACTTGATTCTTCGACTTTTATGGCCGAACATAAAAGCATAATTACAACCACTCAGACACTATTCTCGTTCTATCTTCCTCTTTGCATCTCTAGCATCTAGTCGCGAGACGTTTGTTTATAAATTATAATTATTATTCAAAGATCCTATCAGATTTATTTGAACTTGTTTTTGGCAGCTGATTGGAAAAGCTTTGAATTTACCTGCACATATAGTTTACCAACACTGTGGTGCAGTGTTGACTAATTCCCAAATTCATTTATAGATTTCATTTATAAAAATATCTATTCCTAGAAAATGCGCAAATTTATTAGTGTTTTCTATTTTTTATTTTTGAAATCCAAAAGATTACGATTAAGAGAGTTCGGGCCAATTTCCTATATACTATATATAGATGTTGTGTAAAATGCAAAATGTAAATGAAATAAAACGCGGCACGTGTAGCATCATAGACACATTCAAATGCCAAATTCTATTTATAAAAACAACAATTAGAATTATGGTTGCGGGGGTGTTCAATCTAACAAGTTGACGCGACTGAAATAAACGCACAAAAAAATGTCAAAAAAATTCAGAATATAAAACTTAAAATTAGCATGAAGTAATAAATTTAAGTCAGGCAAAAAATTAATACTTTTAGCATGACATATTTGAGTTTGACGCTATGGCGCAAAGGGAATTTCATCAGATTTAGATTGTGCTTAAACCAGTTGCGAATTACAAGCTGAAACACTGAGACTTTGTCTACAACATGATTGAGATTGTGCTTAAACCAGTTGCGAATTACAAGCTGAAACACTGAGACTTTGTCTTCAATATGATTGAGATTATGCTTAAACCAGTTGCGAATTACAAGCTGAAATACTAAGAAATACCTCAATTTACATTGTAATGGTAATTTGTATTATTTTCCATCACTTTTCAGTCTCAGAATCATCTGATTCTGTCACTTTTTAACTAATTTCCCCAAGACTTTGCCCCTATTCTGGTCTAGACCTTGGCCCGTAGCTCATCTCAACTTTGAATTCATTTTTGGAAAGTCGCCAACAACTGTATTTTTTTTATTATTTAACTTTTTTTTCCATAAAGTGCAGTCTATTTGAACTCCGTTTGTGGCATTTTTTTTGTAAAGGTGCCCTCTAGCTGAGGTTATACAACCTGACTGTTGCTATTTGAACCGGTCTTTAGATACATACATATGTATCTCTGTATGCATTTTCATCTCTAAAGAAAAGCAGGGTCAACCTTGAGTGTTGATTATTCATTAATAGATAAATAGAAAGATTAGAAAAACGACTTGATTAAAACAGACGTAGAAAGATACACAGATTGTGTACACAGTACAGGCTTGAAATCAATTGATAGAACATCCAGATTTCAAATTTGTAATTATTTATTTATTTAATTCCAAAAAGTTACAATGTACAGTAACGCAAAAGATAAAAAAAAAAACAAATGTTTCTGTATCTAAAGGTGTATCTGTATCTTAAATCTCAAGTTGATTAGTTACAAAATATAGTTGTTTAGTTAAATGTTCAAATTCTATTCAAGTCTATTCTTATTTTCCATTTGTATCTATATCTATATCTATGGTGTATCTTAAGTTATATTTATTTATAATATGTATTTGTAACTATAAAATTATTCGTTTTATTAAGAGTATCTTTGTACCGAGTGTCTAAATATATACTTCTATTTTTATTTGCTTTGTTTAACTGTATGTTTAATAGTATTTGATCCAGTATCACAGTTTGCATAATTTTTTATCCATCTTTAAATAGAAATGTATCTATTTTGTTAGGAGTAATATTCTATGCAGTTAACATATCCAAATATCTATAATTTTAAGTGCATCTTAAACAAACTTGGCATTTGTATTGGTGTCTGTTTTTTTTTTCTGTATTTCTAACATAATTCATAAATATTTGCGAATGTTTCCTTATCAATATGTGAGCCTTTATACACAACCATATCCATTCTGTATGTGTAACTTGATATGTAATTTTGTACAATTGTAAATGTATCTTTTACTATATTTGTATATTTTTATCACCGTTTTGTGGCCTCAAACACATGCTTATCTATTCATATACATATGATCTACCTAATGTGACCTAAACGTGACCATGGCTGGACTTGAATACCTACAATTTGAGAGCAAATTATATCTTCTTGGATGATAAAGATACATTCATCCGTGTGGTGGCATGCAGCGTTTCCAAACTCGTAGCTGCTACTCGAGTCGCAGTCACAGTACTCGTATATTTTGCCTTTCAAAACTTATATTTATTTTGCGACATTTTGGCATCAAATCAAAAATTTGTACATAAACTATTTTTGAAGAGGAGCCGGGCCATGTCAGGCCACGCCATATTCATAGTAAGGGAGGGTGGAGAGCAAAGGAATGGATTAGTTAGAGTCAACGGCTGGCGACTAAAACGTTTTGTTTTGGATTTATGCGATTTTGATGGAATCAGTCGACGGCGACTAACGGCGCCGCCATCCAAAAATAAGTTCAACCGACAACCGACAACCGGCAACTAAAGCGACCAGGAAGCAAATGTTGCCCGCTAAAAAAATACATCATGCTAGAAAATTGATCATCCACCGAAGTTTAAATACCCTGTGCAGACTATAGTAGATCCAGTAATAAGTTTTTTCTTTTTCTCTAAGAGAAAATATGTGTAATTTGTATATTGATGTGCAAATAAGATTTTCAATCATAAGTTTATTTTTTAACCGATCGTAAATGTCATTTTTTGGTAATTCTTTTAATTATTATATGGAACAAAAATTACCAGAATTTTGTTTAATGTTGTATATATATGTATGCACGATCGTACCTATGTCAGTATATATATACTATATAAATTCAATATGTTATAGTAGTCTTTAATTATTTTACTATCTATAATTATATTTCAGCTTGATTCTGAAACAGTAGAGTAATAATAAAGAAACCATTATAACAAGTTAAATTCAGGGACCGTAATCATTATAAGTTATATTATAAAAATTATATTCTAATGATTATATATTAATTTTTTTATTTTTTTACTTAAAACACTGTTTTTCATGTTTCGATGCAAGTTTGGATGGGTTATCGTACTCCGATAAAAAAAAAATTATGCTGGGAGGTAGCTATGGTGTCCCTTTATAGGGATATAAAATAATATTGGTAAAAATTTTAACACAGAAGTCGTAAATTACTTTTGAGATTTATTTTGAGCGAAAAAAATAAAACTCATTTATAATGATTATGTTTGAGTTTTACTTTTTGATCAAAAATAATGATTATGGTGTAAGTTTTATAAAATTTCTAAAAAATAATTATTATCATTGAAGAAAAAAGTAAAAATCATAAAAATAAATATCATGGCGGATACACAGAGATTGTAAAAAAATTAACATTCTGGTGCAAACCATTATTTTCTAGGTCTTTTATAAGTGTCTGATTTTTTATTTAAAATTTGCAGTCCCTGGTTAAATTTTAAAAAACTTTGACATTTTATTACTAAATTATTTAATTGGCCTAAAAATTCAAGAAAAATGAATGGCAAATGAGAAGCTAAGAAACTGCCTACAGCTAAAAGAGACTGATAAACTTTGTACATATATATCATCTAAATCGGAGTATATAGATATATTCTCAATTGTTTTTGTTACGCCTCCGTTGCTGCGTTACACATTTAATGATGAATTTCAAATAGCCTCGGCAAGGGTATAGCTAAGAAAATATTGAGAAAAAGCTAACACTAAACCGAAGTAAGAGATATTCATGCTAAATGATTATTTAGCTACATTTGAAATATGTACTAGCGTGTATTTAAACAATACGTAGATAAATGCCCCGTGCAGCTGTTGAGCTCAAGATTATGTAGTTAAAAGAGAGAAAGAATGAAAGCAATAAAATAAAATGGAATGAAAATAAATGACATGTGTCCTAAATTTGTCAATTCTAAATTTACCTAGTTCGGCTGTCCAAAATGATTTAGCCAGATCGCCCAATTTGGTCCGAGTGCCCAATCACAATCACAATTACTGGGCAAATATTTGAGCGTAAGTTTGAAATGCAAACATCCCTACACACAGATACTCACACATATTTATACACACACACACACACTCATATAATCACTCAAAGATATCGTTAGTCTCGTGCTGTTGCTGTCAACATTTGCATATCACTTTCGTTGAGGCAAATGACAAGTCGGACTAGCCATTCCTCAGCGATCATTCACTTGCATATTGACTTGGGCAACAAATTCAAATTTCCATCAATCAAAGTTGTCCTAACTTTAAACTGACTTGAATTAAATTAAATGTTAAAACTTAAGATTTGAAATTTGCATATGGGCATTTCCAGAAAAAAGTCCATCTCGCCCGAAAGCGTAAAATTGATCAAAAACTCACATCTTGTCAAATTTTGTTCCAAAAATGTATTCAAGTTATTTATTTAAGCAATATATGCTAGAAGAAATTCAATGGGATGAACATACATTGAAATAAATTCACTTTTTTTTATATTTTTGCCTATTTTCTTAAGAATTGACTTCCAAAATGGACCTTTTGTATTCTCTCGATTACACTAAGTAAGATAGTCAAATTGTAGCAAAAACCATTTTAATACATAAGTTTAATTTAAAACAAGTTTTACAAGCTGTTTTCGTTATATCAAATAAAATTTGATGATGAAATTCTTGGAACAAACTAGGTGGAAATCTTGTCACGTTCGCGATGTCGCGCTACAAATTACTAAGAAAACTTGTAAAATAAATAAAATGATAGTAACATATTAAAGTTATCTCTAAAATGGAAAACTACATTATTATATTGTGGTCTAAGAGTATTTTCTTCCAAATTACTCGTCACATTTCGCAGACATTCGCATTTGTCAAGATGAAGTCAAACATGACTTCCATTTTTCGTTGCGTTCGCGATGCATTGTTTTCCATAAATAATTAAAAAACGACAAGTCTTTAAAGCTTGTCATTTATCATAAAAATAGTGTTGATAAATCGCATTAAACACGTAAGAAAACATTTTTAAAATGTCAACTTTTGTCATTTTTTTCTTTTTCATTTAAAAACTTACGATTGTCGCGTTATGGATCCTGGAAATAGCCATATTTTAAATACAGTCGAACTTCCTTAACTCAAATCAAAATTATCTAAAGAAAAGGTTCGAGCTATGGAGATATTCGACTTATAGAGTTCTTTTTCTTAAGTTTATTAATTTAATAGAGTTATGGAAATTCAACTGTATTTATATTTGATATTCTGAGGCACAAAATATTATTTCAGCCAAATAAATAATATTTAAAAGCACAACGAATTCGCAGACGAAACTAACTATAATAAAATTTACATTTCGCTTGAAAATCGAATTAGTTTTGTCAAAGTTATAACAGTTTTAAGTTGGTCTGATATTAGACCCAGCAATTTTACAAGTCAAATTTAACGCGTCTATTTTCTCGATAATATTTGAAGTTATATCGACAACTCGATTAATATAATGTCGATTTTAAGATTTGGATATTTAACTCGCATCACTGTTTGGATTTACTTCACTTGTGTCGATTAAATGCAAGACTAGTGAACTTTTTAAAAACATTTTTTTTAGATAATAAGAATTAAAAATTAGTATTTATGATCAGTGATTTAGAAAGAAATGCTGCAGAAGAACATAAAATTATTTCTATTTAGAAATTTTGAAGTATGATCGCTTAAGGGGTATTTCAAAAGATTTTCAATAGTTTTTTATGCAATCTTTTGAGATTATCAAATGTAAACGATTTGATTTCAAAATGGAGAGAGAAAACAATTTATCGGTTAAATGCAAGATCAGTGATCGTTTAAAAGAAAATCTTCAATTCTTTTTTTTGTTGTAATGTAAATGATAAAATTCAGGGTTGTTGCTGCATTGCGATCCGATCGTTTTTGGATTGCACAGTGTACACTGTACACTGTACACTGTACTATGTAATCTATGGCAACTCGCAAGTGAGTTTTAGATGATAATTTCTTTTGCTGCTTCTTTACACGTCTTGTGTCGAGTTTTTATTTGACAGACGTGAGAATTTTGTGAGCAAACAAAACAGGCAAACATATATACACACATACATACATACAAATGTACATACAGAGCACTTGATAACAGAGCATATCTATACAAACACACAAGTACACATACATATCATTTTAAAAAAGTGGAAAAATGTTTCGGTTTTTATTTTTTTTAACAGCTGATATCACATACATATACTCGACTATTTCTTTATTTTTTTCTGCTCTGCTTTGTGGGAATTGTTATTTGATTTGTTTTATTTACCCGTAGTCGGTAAAAGAAAAAATATAAAATAGAAGTCGTTGAAAAAAGTTGGCCAAGAAATAAAACAAATATCTGCTCTTATCGCTGAAAGAGACAGAGACAGAGAGAGAGAGAGAGAAACACTTGACGATCGTATCTGTATACAACATAAGTTTTGTAGTTGTGTGTAAGTCGTTGGTCGCTCTAATTTCTTGATTACACTGAGCGCCCTGGTTGCTGTCATAACTTTGAAAACCGACTATACATCAACCCAAAAAGAGAGAGACACTCAGTGTGTGAGAGAGAGAGAGCGAGAGAGAGAAGTGAATCTAGAGATCATCGTTTGCTCAAGAGATTAGCATTCGCTTTTTATTGGATTAGCCGACAAATGCAACCAAATGCATTTTGTAGAGCAACAACTCGAGATCATCAAAAAAAAAAAAAAAACCAAGAAATGAAAAAAGGAAAAAAATACCAACTAGCCCACACTTTGCCAATTGTTCACTTAAAGATACACAGCTACAGCTTGAGATACTTTGAGATATGTACATAATATGCTTGAGCGATGATTACACAAGTGTCGTCCGATGGCAGCATATCAAAAAAAAAAAAAAAAAAAAAATAGAAAAAATTTGAAGAAAATGCAAACAACGCAACGTGTGTAAACAGAAAAGAAAACAAAAATTTATAAAAACAAGTTAGCAAGGCTCCAGGAGAGAGAGGGAGTGGGAAAGTGATCGACAAAAAGATACGCTCTAAAGTGCATAAAGTATCTAAAATGTGATCGTTATAAGATACTCTTTCAAGTTATACAAAAAATAATGCAAAATATTAAATTCGTTAAATTCAAACTATATCTAAATTAAATTTATAGTTAAGCAGATCACAACTGGCTTCGCAGAAATCTAAATGTATCTTTAAGATATATTAAAAATATTCATTTTCAAATATTGTTTATTTTCTTTTATAGATTTAGGTTACAAAGATAATACTTTAAGAATATAGAGAAAAATATTAACATATTTAAATTAGATAGATAGTAATTGACTTACTATTCAATTAATCTATTCCCAGAAATCGAACATTATGAATTACATAAAACATTTAGCATGCAGAGATAATTAATTTCAAGTAATAAATTAGTTTAAGAATTATAATAATAAAATTAAATCAAAACTCGTTCAACCACTATAGTCGGTTCTCCCACATTTTAACTTATTCACAGGGTATTCGAAATTAGAAGAAATTAAATGAAAAGAAAAATGTAAAGCAAAGTGCTAAAGTGGAAATACACACAAGCTGGAAAGGGGTAAGAAAAGAAAACTAAATTGTTGTTAAATACAATAAATATTAGCTCTATATATGTGTATAAATCGTGTACAAACCAGAAGCAGCAGCTGACAAAATTATAAAAGTACACATGAATACTCAGAATAAAAGTTCAGAAATAAAGTTGAAAAAGGTAAATATGTAAATCCGTATGATTAAAACTACACATACTATAAATTGTATATCAATGTGGGCAACTCATATGGGAGCTTACTGTGATCTATGTAGGCTAGATTAGGTGATAGATTGAGATCATGTGTGGGAGAGTGGGAAATGTGGTTGAGGGTTGGGGGTTGAGGGTGTTACCACTCATATCGCACATAGGCCTCCTAAGGCGGCTCGAAAATACGGTTTACTATTTTATGATTGATTTGTGCGCGCTATTAAGATTGCATATCGGCCTGGCAACGACGACGCGACAGGGTCTTAAAGACCAAAGCCCTGTCATAAACTATCTAAAGAGAGAGAGTGCGGTACCGGGCAGTACCGGCTGTACTCAAATACATATATCATAGTTGTGTTGTGTAGTGTAGTGTAGTGTGTTTGCCGTGTGCAAGGTGTCGCTAGGCCTACCAAATACTCACTCTATAAATATTATATATGTATAGAACTCTGCTTCTTTGCTTTGTGATAAATTCGTTTTTAATCAATGTAACGACGCGTCGTCATCATTTTTTTTTTTTAAATTTTCTTTTTTTTTAGGTGAACATTGGAATGAGTTTTACCAGCCGAAGCAGTTAATGCTTGAAGTTGCAATATGGCTTTAGCTAAGATCAGTTCTATTTCTAATGTTGGCACTAATTGTGTGCGTGTGTGTGTGTGTGTGTGTGTGTGTGTGTCTTGGGCTTCGATTTAATCTAATCGCAATGCTCCAACTACTCGTACTTTCATTTCAATGGCCGCGCTTGACCTCGCGACCAGTTGAAACTATGTTTGCTCTCCCTCCATCCCAATCTGCCCATCTCCCTCACTCACTTGGCTCATAATGTAATGAAAATCATAAAAAATTAGACGCAATCACACACACACACACACACACAGCTACACTAACTTATCAATATTTATGAACATGTACTATGTATACACTGTGCGCCAAAAGTGTTGACTAATCAACACTTTAAATTAATTTAGAACATTTTAATTCAAGTTTGGCATTTCTTGCTTTAAGTCTCTTTTTTATCTTCGAAATCAAATATTTTTGAAATTCTACGTTTCTTGGATATAAGCTGCAATTTTCTTTCAGTGTATGGCTTAGGCAACTTTTAGTGTTTTACATTTAATGACTCATTTGCTAAGCGTTTTATAGAGATCATCTGAAAAATAACCATATTTTGCTTAATAATATTATATATTTTTAAATTTTTTTTTTTTTTTTTTTTTTTGGAATTATACTGTATGATATTGAATTATTAGTTTTAGTTTTTGTTTTTGAATTCGTAAGAAATTTTTACAATTCATTTATATAAATACCTTGGTAAACTAGATCTAAGAACTATATTGTAATTCTATTTGTACACTTCACTCTTCGATTGCATTTTTCAAAATAGACTCATTTTCAGCTCTCATTCAGAATATTTTTTAATGATCACACGGGAAAAATCCAAAAACAACAAAAACAACTTTTCTGCTACTTATTGTGCCAATGATGCTGAGTAAAATCCCATTTTTAAGAACTATTCTTAAACAATAATCATAATCAATTGCTACAATAACCTCTGCATATATATATATATATTTAATTCCATTGGCAGCTAAAGAAATCAGCAATTGCTGATTATTTTTATGATTCAACCACAAACGTCAAACGTCAAACGTCAAGGGAATAAAATACAAAAACGAATGAAATTGAAATTTAAATAGGAATTAAATACAATTAATTAAAAAATGGAGTTTCCTGCTGTATTATCAGTATACGTACGTGAATGTAATTCAAAGAACTTTTCGGGCTATAAATAAAAAAAGGGGAAAACAAATAATCAAATCTTTTGGCACTTGGCAATAATATTCAGATTCGTTTCTTAGCAAATGATTCATGAAAGTTAATTTGCGGATTTTTGAAAAACAACAAAATATATGCTGTATACTTATATTGTAATAATTTCTTGTTGATTGGGTTCTGGTTTTGGGTTAAGAATTCTACAGCACGCGCTTCGCTTTGAAGGTCTTAATCAATACGATCTTCAGACAGAGCACTAAATTTTACTACATACCAGAAATGTCAGTCGAGAGAGGGAGAAGAAAAGCCATAGAGACAGAGAGAGAGAGAGAGAGAGAGAGAGGGAAAGAAGGAGAGACAATTTACCGCATTGAGAATACCAAATTGCTAAACGACACTAATCTACGATTTATTTAAATAAAGCCCAACAACAACAACAATAGCAATAGGGCTCAAATGTACCTGTTAGCCAGGTCTAAAACAAGACTGAAAAACCCATACAAACTTCACAGGCCTAGCACAAAATGTATCTGTATCTGTAACTGTGTATCTTTTTTTTCAACTAGCTTCCTTCTCTCTAAACCTCTCTCAACTTCTCTCCTTCTCTATATTTTATTGGTCAGCCTCGGCTTGATTGCCGTTTTCTTGGTACCTGTTCGGGCCAGCAAGTCTGTCCGTCTGTCTATCCGTCCGTTTATCCGGCCCAGGCCCAGGCTTCGAACTGTTCAAACAGAATTTAGCCGACAATTAATACGGCGCTGAGCTGACGGGGATTTTGATTTTTCTCCGTTTTTCAGTATTCAGTATTCAGATTTGTTCGGATCTGAGCTTCGTTATGGGTGTTATGCTTATGAGTTTGCGCAAACTCAAAGATACACAGATACAATATCTTAAGCCTCGCTCGCGTGACTATCTACGTGTGTCTCCCTCTCTGTCTTCTTCTCTTGCCATCTCTCTCTCTCTCTGTCTAAAACGCGGCATATATTAATTTAATGAATGAGTTGATTCTACATTCGCAGAAATATCAATAATAATACTTAGTGCCAACACAGCACAGCGCCAGATACATTAGCATAGATACAGCTCGAGATGTAGATACATTTGGTTAGATCATTGAACTGTGAAACTAAATAGAAAGCATATACATTAGTTGACATGTGATTAATATCCGATAAGCGAATACAATTTATTTATACTTTAAGTTATATTTTGTTTAATCTAATTTCCTTTTATTATTAGTTTTCTATTCATAGAATAGTCGAATTTATAGACAGATCTCCCTTATATTATTGGCCTCGTTATAGTCGTAAATTTAGCCATAAATGTCATACACATTGTATACAACATATTTATATCCGCAAACAAGCTCATGGAACAAGGTAAAAACTGTTAACATTCTGACGTTGTCCAGTGTACACTGTAAATATTTACTTGATTCCATGCGATCAGTTCAATATTGAACTCATTGCTGATATGAAGGGAGAATGCTGTCGATTTTTACTTAAGAATATAAAAGCTGTTTATACTGATTAAACTGATCATAATAGAAGATCATCCAAAGTGATCATACTAGAAGACTATACTGATCTGTGAATCTCTAACAGGATACCTGAAAAAAGGAAGATCATTAAAGGTGATCATACTAGATCATACACAGATCTAAGTGGAGCACGCCATGAAAGATCATTAAAGCTGGAACACGCTTAAAAAGATCATACTAGATCATAACATTCAACTCAATCATTCCGTCAATCTATAAGAGCTGAGAAAAAACTGATCTTCAGCTCATTTATCTAATTCTCAGCTAGCGAAAATCAACAGCAAATGGATTAAGTCTAATGATCGTACAAATGATCACTGATTTTTCCAATGATTAACAAAAATGTAAATTTAAAATAAGATTAGTCTATGCGATCATTGATCATTTCAATGATATCTCAACAAGTTTATTTAACAGTTTATATGACTTTTCAAGCTGATCATTTGATTGATTTGTAAATCGAATTTAAAGTGATCATCAAATAAAAAGATTTATAATTTAAGCTACTACAATAATTAACTAAATGTTTAACTTGAACTACTTGGGGCTGTTTAATTAAGAAACTTTATTGTAATTATCGGTCATAGAAAATATTGAGAATTGATATTTTTTGTATGCTTTAGTTTGAACAATGATCTCTGAACCACAACGCTAACTGTCCACAATGCTCATTATCTTGATAGCAAGGTCTGCAAGTCTATATTTCAGATTAACCCCCCCCAACTATCTCCAGATATCGAATGTTGTTGGGCCGTTCAGGTCCAAAAGCGCTTCAGTTCGGTTCAAATTCGAAATTCGAATTGGTTTAGTTTCAGTTTGAGTATATAGTATGCTGATGATATCGTATGTGTACAAACTCGTACGCATTCCCACACGCATGTATGTATGTATGTATGTATAAATATTTACTTATTTGATTTGGCATTTGCTTACTTTTTCAGTTAGTTGAGGCAGTTAATTTAGCTAGTGTCTAGTGCGTGTTGCCAACTGTCGCTCTCTTATCAAAAAAAAAAAAAAAAAAAAAAGCAAAAAGAAAAAATATCACAAAACTAAAAATGCTCAAACGTTATGTCATTGCTCCCAAAAAGCAAATGAAACGATCGCTTCATCGTTGAATCGATCATCGATCTAATGTTGATCTTAGTTGAGACCACAATGTTATCCAATATTTGGCCAGTCATCGGCGATTCAAACACGATCCACAATTGCCCAAAACTCCATTCAACACCAACTAATTATAAAGCATTTCAAGTTTATTGAGCAAATGTTTGCCCTCAAACAAAATGTATGCAAAATGCTCAAAGAAAAAATAATAAAAAAAAAACAAAAAAAAAACTACGCATACATTTTGCTGTTGTTGTGGTTTAATTCTCAAGGCTATTGGATCGTGTTTCTGTTTTTTTTTTTTTCGTATACCCTGTACTCATAAAATGCTTAAAATAGTGTAACTAGGATTATCTGAACTAGGAAACTGTTAAAGTTGAAGAAGTTTTTCAAGTTAAAACAAATATTTATTTACCTTTCTCTTATCTCAAAATATTTGTATAAGATCACATAAAGATGACGTTTAGAGCGTATCTAATAGTCGAGCCCTGTCCAAATTGTTAGTTTTTAACGTCTTCAAACATTTTTTATGGGTTTAAAAACCTTAAAGCCACAAAACTAATGACGAAGTGGCCATTATAAGGTTTTAGATCTAATAAAATAGTCATACCCAGATGAGTTATGCTTGGTACTTATGATTTGAACAACATTTATTGTCAATACAATATAATTGTATAATATATATTGTAGTACAATAATTTTATTTTATTTTTTTAGATTAGAGACCGACAATTGTACAATACGATTACTAGGTAATTGGTTGACCATATTTAAATTCTGACTCACATATTATTCTTACGTGTTGCATGCGACAATTTCTTGGTTTCAATTTACTCGGCTTTTTCTTCGTTTTTTGCGCATAATGGGCATTTGAAAGTGCTATAAAATGTTGCCGAGGCAAAAATAAAAAAAAAAGGCACTACTACTAAAAGCTGATTATGCATACGATACCGGACCATGCGGGTCGTCGACAATCGACAATCGACAATCGTTCTGGGTACGAGAATGAGTATGGCCTTTGATATGCCAATTGCCCCGCGGAGGATTGGCTTCGAAGTTCGAACAGCGAACAGTGAAGCACGCTTGTTCCCAATTCTGCAGAAATACTCCAAAGTATATAAATACACATTAACTTATGCTTATTGACTTATAAGTGCACACGTAGGTCAGCGGTTATGCTGCTTATTTTGGACAGCTTGTCTTCAGCGGGTATTGCCGCTTAAAAGGCTGTTTTTGGACCTTTTTTAAAAAAAATCTTATTTGAAAACGGAAATACAGTCGAACTTCCCTAACTCGAATTTTCACTAACTCGAACATATTTCATACAAATGTGCCTCCAAAACTCGAACTTCCATAAGTCGAACTTCTCCATAACTCCATAACTAAGTCGAATTTTTCGGGAAAATCCCCAATAAAGCTTGAATTTTTTTCGTTTCTGTTTTATGCTTTTGTAACCGGCTTGTTTGGATATGTAATATTGATGTATTGATGTATGTATTAACGCATGGAGATGCAATATGATAGAATATTGCATCAACAATTACATTGGCTGGTGAATTAGCTTCAGCGAAAGATATACCTCTTTGTTATTAAATTTAATTATTAAATTTTGAAACATATTAGTTAAGGAATTCGAAAGTGGACCAAAAAAATTGAAGTGGCTGAAAAATTCGGTATCCCAGCGAAAATAGTTTTCAGTATATTAAAAAAACAAAATTAATTGTGATGATAAAAACCCAATTTTTGAGAATATTGACAAATCTTGAACAAACTGGAATCTGGTTTTATTGAAAATAACAAGAAAAGTTTGCAATTTGAAATGTATTTATGAATGAATGAAATTGTAGTTTCTGTTAAAAGAATTTAAGAAATATATTCCCTAAATCGAAGTCTCCCTAAGTCGAACTTTGTCTTTGGATAATGGTGATTCGATTTACGGGGAAATTCGACTGTAGTTATATAATAATAAAAAATAGTAAACGAATTTTTAAAATTATGATTGAGGTAGGAATCATAATGGTGACAATTCTGCGTCGATTGCACTTTGTTTCATCAAAATCGGTTCATAACTGCGGGCGCAATCCGTGCCGCAGATAAAAAAAAAGTGTTTCGAGATAAACGCGCTTAAAGTTTGAAGTTATTTTTTTGCATCAAAACATTTTGATGCATTTTGGCGAAAACATTGCTGGAAAAAAACGGCCATATCTCCTAAAGCATTTCGAATTTCAAAAAACTCTTTTGAGACGATATTCTCAAATATAAAATAAATAAAAAAAATCGAAAAAAAAATTTTGCCAACCAGCAACCCTTTAAATTCTTTATAAAGTTAAGAAACATCTATACGTACTAAATACTTATAATTTAATTTGCTATATTTTTAATGAATAAGTTGTGTATATCTAAAAATATGAACAACATTTTCAGCAGAATTTATCACTAGTGATGTAAAAATATATTGAAAAATCAAAAATCAACAACTCGATTTTATGACTTTCAATTTCCGTGCTTTCCTTTATTTTTAATTTTTCAAAATTATATGTAATTTCAAATACTATTAACCTTAACTTATAATCAAGGGTGCCACAGAAATCGCTTTCGCTTGAATTTCACTGGAATTTGTATGAAATTTAAGTGAAATTCAGCGAAAGCGATTTCTGTGGCACCCCCTAATATCTAAGTTAAGGTATTTTAGCTTCGGCATTATGATTTTAAATTTCTTATTTCTTTTGGGGCTTACTTAATGAATTTATTGCCAATAGCTTTCACATATGTATAAAGTGACCCATTCCCCAGGGGCAGGCGAAACAAGGGTAAGGGGGTCAAAATGTTATCGAGCAAAAGCTGATTTCTTTAAGCGCATATCGAAAACTATTCGTGACGTATTTCAAAGAACGCAATTAATAAGAAACCAAATAAAACAAACGCATATTTTTCACTCAGTGTTATGTGAGTGTGAATTGGTGTGTGTGAGTGTGTAATTGTGTGGGGTCTTGGATACTAACTTCCCATCCCATCCCATCCTCCTACCCCATTCCCCCTCTGGTGCGATCTCGAGCTGGGCTGCCCTTATGCGTAACCCCGATTTCCTACAACGCGATCGTCGCGATCCATTCAAAAGCGCTCGCTTCCGCCCATATTTGCAATTACAATTAAAAGGCAAAGCCTTTGAAATTAATCGAATATCGAAACGGGAATACCCTTACCAAAGTTATGTAGTAGAAACTAACGTCACACAGACTTACAAAAATAAAAAATTATGGAACAAAATGCAGATTATTGCTTATATATATATTTATTTATTTAAGAACAGTCGACAAAAAAGCAAAATTAGAAAATATTATTTAAAATTATTAATTTAAAAAAATTTTAAAATTATTTTAATTTTAAGTTAGTTTAATTCAAAATGAATAAATTAGTAAAATGAAGAAATCATCGAAACAAACGTTGAGAAAACAACTTGATTGAAAGATAACTTATGTCTTTTTTTTCCCCTAATCCTCATAAGGTTGTAGTTTTTCTTAAATCAAATACTTAAGACTAATATTCTTGATTTTAGAAGTCGGTCTCATTTGTATCAATGTAATATTTCAATTAGTTTATTTGTTTTAGAACTGATCTTTTAAGAGAATATACAATTTTGTTCCCAAAGATCGCTTGTTCCTGACAATTTTTAGATGCGTACTATCTTTAAAGATCATCCAAGAGTATCTATGATTATTCATAAATATCTCAAATTGTTTCCCCTTCATCTTTAAAACTGATTGTTCTAGAATTGATCTTTCAAGATCATCCAAAAAATAATCAGGATCTTGGTGATCATTTCTTAAAATCTAACTTTTTTTATTATGATTAAAATATTATGATTAAAATATCTATTTTAAAAGATCATTCATGCTGTTTTTTCTAGAAGTTCATTCCCATATTATCACAGTTTCTTCCGTCTCTACTCTAATTTTTTTTTTTAATTTTTAATCCGCATATTTGCAAAAGTAGGGGCAATAGAAAGTATATAGTCATATAAACATAGTTTACTCTATCATATAACAACAACAAGAACAACAAATTTTGACTGTGTCTTGAATTGTAGTTTGTTGTTCTCTTTGGTTGTTGCCGTAGTTGTTGTTGTTGTTGTTGTTGCTGCTGCTGTCAATGGCAAAAGTCAAAGTCTGGATTAATCATCAATCAAAAAAGCAGCATAAATTAATCGCGAGCACAAAGAGAACTTTGCCAGCGTTTTATTATTATTTTTTTTTATTTTTTTGTTTTTTTTTTATTTTTGAGCGTACACATGATGAATACTACAGTAGATCTTGCTGATCAGTATTACCCCCATTAACCCCTTCTGTCTTTGGGCGCTCCTAAGCGAAATTTCTTCTTGGGAAAGTTGTGACACTGACGTAGTTTTCTATATACATACGAGGGCTGCTATATATATTTCTGGCCTAATAATGAAAATGCGAATATTTATCATCAAAAATTGTTTTATTGTTTTTCAAAGTATTCTCCAGCCTGATTTGTACACTTTTGCATGCGCTCAAACCAATTGTCGAAGCACTTTTTCCACTCCGATTGAGACACCTCCAAAACATGGTTTTTGAACGCTTCAACAGCATCTTCTGGGCACGAAAATCGTTGACCACGCATTTTTTTCTTGATGTGCGGGAATAAAAAGAAGTCATTGGGTGCCAAGTCAGGGCTGTACGGCGGATGACCCATCAATTCGACGTTTTGGCCGGTCAAAAAGGGGCTGGTTTGAGCCGATGTGTGAGAGCTCGCGTTGTCATGGTGAAGAATGATTCGTCTTCTCTTGTTTGTTTTTCGAATTTCTCCGAAGACTTCAGGCAAACAAATTGTGGTGTACCACTCAGAATTGACCGTCCTTCGTTGCTCAAGCGGAACAGTCGCCACATGACCAGTTTTGCCGAAGAAACAGGCGACCATTTGCTTCGAAGTGCTTCTTCCACGAACAACTTTCGTTGGATTTGGCTCGTCTTCGAAGACCCACACGGTCGATTGTTGTTTTGTTTCGGGCTCATACGCATAGATCCAAGATTCGTCACCTGTGACGATCTTATGAACATCTTTTGAAGCACCGCGATCGTATTTTTTCAACATTTCTTTGCACCAATCGACACGAGCCTTTTTTTGAGCGATTGTCAAATTGTGCGGGATCCAACGACAACAACCCTTTTTTACGGTCAGGTGTTTATGTAATATCGAATGTATGCTGGTGGGAGAAATGCCCAAGGATGCCTCTATCTCCCGGTATGTCACATGACGATCTTGCATTATTAGTTCACGCACGGCATCAATGTTCTCTAGCACAACGGACGTTTTTGGACGACCTTCACGGAATTCGTCGTTGAGCGAACTGCGACCACGATTAAATTCGTTATACCAGTTTTTCACGGTGCTATAGGATGGTGCTTGATCGCCATACAAAGACTTAAGTTCATCGATGCACTCTTGTCTGGATAATCCACGTCGAAAGTTGTGAAAAATGATCGCACGAAAATGCTCACGTGTCAATTCCATTTTTTTAACGGAATTGAATTGTTCAAAGCTCTGTAAGTTTAACAATTCACGATTAAATGACAACACGTTCTGAGTGATGTTATGCTAAAAAATGTCAACCTTTCCAATGGAAATATCAGATTGCACCTGGCAACACTTATTGTTGCCTAGGCCAGAAATATATATAGCAGCCTACGTACATACTGAAGTATATATGTATGTATATAGTATACTAACAAGGCGTGGGTATCATTTGAAATTTAATCGTTTGCATTTCTTTGTATTATTATTATAGGGTGTGTTTATCTGTCCCCCTCTTTCTTTGCTTCTCTCTCTCGCTCTCTTTTCTGCATGATTATTCGATTAAGTGCCTAAGTGAATACAATTTATTCGCACTTTTATAATCTCTTACTTCCTCTTAGCTTAAGTCGGATGTGAATAAACAGCAAATTCATTCATTTAACTAACATAATTGTTACATTGATAAGAAAGAGAAAAAGAAAGCGAAGCCTTTACTCTCTCTCTCTCTCAATTGTTCACTTCCTCTTTTAGTGACATCCTTAACCCTTTGACAACTTACCGATTATATTAATATATCTTGGAATTCAGAATAAACATAAAAAGTGTCTAGATTTAATAATTTATCTGAAATATTCTTATTTGTGCTGCAAACTTTTATTATACATATTTCAATTTATATAACACAATTTTTTAACTTGAAGAATTAATTTAAATGCTTTGTATTTTTAATATTATATAGTCAGTCAATATGATGACATTTATACAGAATTAACACTAAGTGTATATAAGATCCCAAAACATCAAAAAACTTTGTTATAAAAAAAAATTTTACACAAAAAAGGGGATTTTTATTTTAAACTTAATTCTTAATTTCATAGAAAATTTTTGATATTTTAAGCTCAATTCTTTATTTAAACAAAAAATTAATGATAAAAAGTTGTCTACTTTTGTTTTGATAAAAAATTGAAATTAAGAAATCAATCTTCTTGGTTTTTTAAATTTCTTGTCATGGCATATAGAGGGTTAAATGAATTTATCAAATAGATTAAAAATTAGAATAGATCAACTCTTTTTCTAAGGCAAGGCTAATTGTGCCACAGCTTTCAGAGATTAGATCTGATCTGCACTGATCAAGTGTTTATCTCTCTTTGCCCTTTCCCTTCCGCCAGCTAACGATTGCTGAGGAAGCAATTAAGTAATCAAAGTTTGCCCAGATCACAATCATAGTGACAGGATTCTCAACACTTGCCCGTTGACATTATCTGTGTGCTGTGTTGAATTCCATGGGAAGATCCAGTGAAGGAAGATCGTCGTCGTCGTCATCATCATCGTGATCGTCATGCTCGACTTCGCTCTTCCGCTATCCATTATCATCATCTGGCATTATCACTGACGCATTTAACAGCGTTCTCTTTGTTTTATGCTTCGTTTTCATTATTTTATCTCTGATTGCGTTAAGTAATGTATGTAAGTGTTTTATGTTCAGTTTGCTTTATCTGGTAGCCTTTGCACAAGGTCGCTCGACCTACTCCACAGCTTCCTGTATAGAGATCGAGGTGTCTCAGGGGTTAGAGGGTAGAATGGGCTGAATGGGGAGAGGAGTCGCCACAGATCGAGACGAACGATGTCTTATTTGACTGGGTGTTGATAGTATGAGCTCCAATTTGGTTTCGCCTTTGAATTGCAATACGGAATTCGGAATCCGATGCGAATTTTGGATCCCACGAGTGGCAAAGGCAACGGCAAAGGCAACGGCAACGGCAAGTGACACTCACGATCCCACCGATCGTGTCATAAGCATTTTCTGAAGCTGTTTCATTTCTTATGTTGTACCCTGTAGTCGCAAAACAAGGGCCAAGGGTATGCTAAAGTCATGTAACAGTGAAGTTTATCATAAAAAACATTTTAGTAAGTAAGCATAGGGTATCTGCCAGTCGTTCAATTTACTGTCTAACCTAATAAAGTTATCTTTCTATGAAAATAGTTTTTTTTGTCAACTGTTGTATTTATTTAAAGGATATCTACTCTATTAGGTATTAAATCCGAAAAATGCTAGTGAAAGTGTTACGTTACAGGGTATCTGCTAATCGCTTCATCTATTCCCCAACAGAGAACCGTTAGAGCAACTATTCAATTTTTATCGAGGGTATGTGCTAGTCGTGCCATCTATTTACTTATTTATCAAATTTTGCGCGGTATCTACTCGTTTATCAGTTTTTCATAAAACGTAATGCATCTGATATCTGAGTCTATTTGATCTACAGCTGTTTAGGTAAATCTTAAAATACGTTACAGAGTATCTGCTAGTCGTTCAATCGATGCTCTCAATTAAGCAATATGTCTTTTGAAATTGTTTCTTAACATGAATAAGCATGTAAAAAGTGATTGTGTTGCTTTTGAATTGTTTTACAGGGTAGCAGCTGGTCGCTCATACTCGATAGAGTTTTGTTTTCACAGCAGCAGCGTCTGCACAAATTTTGCAGTTGTAATTAAAAACAAGCGCAAAAGTCGCAGCAGGAGAAGGAGAGGGGAGAGGGAGAAGGAGAGGGGGAGGGAGAGGGAGAGGGAGAGGGGGAGAGGGAGAAGGAGTCTCGACAGTTTGGGAGTCCAGCGTCGGGAGTCGGGAGACTTATTTAGTTCTCTGCTGAACCTCTTGTTGACAGACTCTTTCTCTCTCTCTCTCTCTCTCACTCTCTCGCTCTCGCTCTCTACGTTCGCACATAATTGAAAGGAGTGAAGTGGTTTGTACGTGCGCCACATGCATGCCATATGTCTGGCCACGTCTGGCATGGTCTGGCAATGGTTCAGGCCCAGGCTCTGACTCTGACTCCGGAGACGGAGACGGAGACCAATTTATTTTAAACAAAATGCAGGTCACGAAATGTTTAACCCGAAAGCAATGGCAAAAAGGCAACAACAACAACAACAACAACAAGAACCGCAAAACATGCAGGCAATGGGACAACTCAAAAAGAAAGTCAGGCAAATGGCAAAAATTGTCAGTAACTGCCATGCACAGTACATACATACATACATGTGTACATATGTCAGACATACAAACACACGCACACACACATTTATAAATTCCATACATACATTCACATAGACAAAAGAAGGAACAACCATCATATGGAGCATGCAGGATTTGCCCCTATATCAAAATGTCAAAATACCATTGCATTACATGCTTATAAACTAAGCCACCTCTCCCTCCCTCCCTCTCCCTCCCTCTCCCTTCCTCTCTCTCTTTCACTCACACTTTCTCTCTAATTCCCGCTTATTAACCCCTGTCCATGTCCAGTCGAATCCCGCATAATGTTTCAGTTTCGTTGCCTTTTACCTAAATTGCAACCTGGACCATCAACGAACTCTGAATAAACCAACATCATCATCATCATCATCATCATCATCATCATCATCATCATCATCATCATCATCATCATCATCATCATCATCATCATCATCAGGACTTCAGGACAAACCACACAAATTTACCCAAATATAAACTGCTGATCAGTTTCCCACAAATGCCACACAAAAGGATCTGTTTTTTTTTCAAGTAAAAATAGCCAGAAATTGCATAGATTTTAAGATTTAATCAGCATACAGTTGTTCACAAATAATATTGTAGATATTATTATTTTTCTTTCGTTTAGATTTTACATAATAAAGAATTGCAAAACTCACAATTATACAAGGTGGCGCAAAAGAAGTCACCCTATTGGAAGATGCTCTCATTTTTGCAAATGGCCGCCAATGTCAAATCTGTTTTGACATTTGTGGACTAGACAGATACAGAATACAAGTGAATAAGCCATGGAGCGATACACTCCCCAAGAACGCAGAATAATTGTAATAATGTAATAATAATAACCGCTTTATCTCTCGTTTTTGATATTTGCACTGGCCGGCCAGATCACCCGAATTAACCATTCCAGACTTCTTTTTATGGGGTTTTTTTAAAGTCGCAGGTTCACGTCAACAAGCCGCAAACTCTTGAAGCCCTTAAGGAAAATATTCGCCAGGAATGCGAGAACCTGTCGCCCGAAGTTCTGGCAAAAGTGATGGAAAATGCCATAAAACGGGCGTATGGTCATGAGCTCTGGCAGCGAACACTTGGCCGATGTCATCTTCTCGCCTAAACCAATAAAATTCTTAAGGTTCGAATAAACATAATCAAAAAACAGAATCAAAATTTTTCATTTAGAAAAAAAATGAGAGCCAAACCACATCGGATGACTTCTTTTGCGCCACCCTGTATAAATAATCGATTGTAGTCAATTATCCATTTATTTATCCATTAAATGTAGAATTCATTTCCTTTTTCCTTTTACATCATAATCTTTAAAATATGTCTATATTATACTAAAATAATGCTCAAGGAAACTACAGTATTATGTTCGAAGAAAATAATAAACTGACAGAGCTTTCAAAAGCTTTAAAGCTCGCTTAATCATAAGCTCCATACAAATTGTGGAAAAAAGTGTTTAGAAGCTTTAAAAAGTCTGACTGCTGACCAAATTTCATAGCTACATATGTACATACATATGTATGTTGATGAAGTTTTTACATTTTCAAGTCTAGAAAATAGTGAACTTGCAAAGCTTTTTAACCTAATACATATCTCTAATGCCGACACACCTTTTTGTAGTTGACAAAATTCAATAGATACATTTGTTTGATGATCTAATTATTTATAATTTGGAATTAAATGAACTTATATAGAGCTCTCAAGAGCTTCAAATCACATTAAACACTGCATTTCATTCACAAGTATTCTATGAAACTTTCAAAAACTTTATAAAAGGTTTTAAAAACACCGTGTTTTTTATAAATATTTCTTTGTAATGGAACGCTCAAATTTTAATTAAACTAGTCGGCGGTGCTACAGTCGAGCGGTACTCGACTGTCGGAGACCCCGTACTTATTATAAAGATATCTCAAACAACAAAAAGATTTTCATACTAAGACTTTATTTGGACTGATCGTTCCTATGGCAGCTATATGATATAGTAATCCGATTTCAATAAAATTTGGTCAGTATGTATGGGACCATCTTTTATACATATTCTGTCAGTTTGGTTGAAATATCTCAAACAGCAAAAAAGTTTTCCATACTAAGACTTGATTTTCAACTGATTGTTCCTATGGGATCTATATGATATAGTAATTCGATTCCAACTAAATTTGGTCAGTATGTATAGGACCATCCCATATGCATATTCTGCCAGTTTAATTTAGTTATCTCAAACAACAAAAAAGATTTTCATACTAAGACTTGATTTTTGACTGATCGTTCCTATTGCAGCTATATGATATAGTAATCCGATTTCAATAAAATTTGGTCAGTATGTATGGGACCTTCTTTTATACATATTCTGTCAGTTTGGTTGAAATATCTCAAACAGCAAAAAAGTTTTCCATACTAAGACTTGATTTTCAACTGATTGTTCCTATGGGAGCTATATGATATAGTGGTCCGATCCAAAATCTAAAACAAACTCGATCTGCGTGCAATATAGACGAAACTTCTTACCAAGTTTGGAGTCTCTAGCTCTTATAGTCTCTGAGATCTAGGCGTCAATACAGACGGACAGACGGACGGACGGACAGACGGACATGGCTATATCGACTCGGCTGTTGATGCTGATCAAGAATATATACACTTTATATGGTCTGCCAAGCCTCCTTCTGCCTGTTACGCACATTTTTTTTGTGACAAAGTTAATAGACCCCTTTACTTTTTTAAAGTACGGGGTCTAAAAAACACAATTTTCGTTTAAAAAGCTCTACTAGAGCTTTATGGAGCTTAAAAGCTCTCTTGGCATTAATTATAGAACATTTTTGTTGCAATTATTGTACAATTTGGGGTTAGTTAATGGCAATCTATAGTATTTTTTTCAAATTAATGATTACTTATGGTTGCTAATGGAATTTTGCTACCAGAATTCGTCATGCAGCTGGAGGGCTGCGAATTAAATACCAACCAACGGGACGGGGAACTAACCAGCAAATGCACAAACGTCAGTTGAGGGAGTAAAAACGTTGCAAAGAATTTTCTCTGACGTGTTGAGGATTAATATTAATTTTAGCACACTTTTGGGCTGTTTTTTTTTTTGATGAATTCTACCCAAAAGCAGGGTAGTTGATAGTCCATGACAGATTGCATATGAAAGTAGACAGAGTGAGAGAGAGAGAAGAGAAAGAGCTGCCTTGGTTTTTATGAGCCATTAAATGCTTGTTATGCTGCAATTTACGTTTGTTGCTATTTTACGAGTTTTTAATTTTAACACGCACACACGAACAACGAGTATACTTCAATGATGAGGCCCTAATACCCATATTTATATACTTAAATACATATATATGTATGTCCCAACAGCCCCCTTTCCATATATGTATAATACATATTGTACTACATGTTGATTGCCGCTTAATTGGCGAAAATGTAACATTGCCACAGTCCAGACACATTTTTTGGCTAATTATGCGGACCCGTTAATTGTTTTTAGTGCTTTCTACTCATATGTAGTATTATTAATGCTCTCGATATGATATGTTCATACAAAATATATATTTATGCATAGACTCTTTAATGTATTCATGCGGTCGTCAAGGGGTCTTCGACCTCCCAGTGCTGAAAATTAGTCAAATTTTCCATTGGAAAATGCCTGTCTGACACCCCAAAGCGAGATTGACAAGTCTATACTAAAAAAAAAAGAAACATTTGAAATAAAATGAAGAAACATTTGTCGCGACAAGCGGGACAACTAACAGAAATAGTCGAGCCAAGTTGACTGACGCCTACCAGTCCAAAAGATATACTACATATATGTTATATGTACATATATCTGTATGTATATCGTCACATAAATTAGTGTGCACCCCTGCAAAGCTCTGCTCATTAAGTAATCTATCATGGGAGAAGCCTCAAGTCCAAGACTATCGCTTCCATATACTTATTGGCGAAACTCAATGGAATTCAGGTAGAAATTTGTTTCACATACCCTGTAGCAATGTTGCAAATATTTTGAGAAATCAACTTAAAATCAGGCAGCAATTAATTCAGCATCTATGTATTCAATTTGCTAAAAAAAAAAACACTTGATATTTCTTTATATTTTACTATTTGCACTTTTTCAACTTGATTTTGAAACAGTGGACAAATAATAATGCAATTATTACCTTATGCTTCGAATATTGAAGCTTTTTAAACTTATTGAATTTAATTGAATCAAGCCCTTGGGCTCACTAACATTTGATTTTTACACTTGACTTTGAAGCAGTAAAAAAAATTAAAATCAAATTATTATTACAATTAAGTATAGTAAGATGCTTTAAAAAGTTGTTTATTATAGATTTTATAAGCTTACAAAATCTGGGAAATATCATTAAATTTGTTGTATTGAATCGATTGAAGAGTTCAGAAACCTTTAAAGTCCTATAAAGGACTCCATTTCTTGATTTCGTCTCGTAAAAACAAACATTTTTTTCATACATTTTTTTGGCAATTTTTGTCATAATTTTTAATGTTGAATTTAAAATAAAAAAAAGGCTGTACCAGAAACTATTTTTAATACACACACTATTTAAAATGATTCTATATACGAATGTCGAAAAATATTACTCAGAATATTGGAAATCGAATAATTAGGAATCCAAAATTACGAATCCGAAATTAGGAATACAGTTATTAGGAAGCTAAAATTGGGAAGACAAAAATTGGGAAAACAAAAATTAAGTAAACAAAAATTGGGAAAACAAAATAATAATCGTTAGCTTGTAGCACTGGGAATCAAAATAAATAAATAAATAAAATAAGAAAAAAAATGTTCCTATTAGAAAAAAGACAACATTTGTCGAACTATTTATTTCAAAATCAGGACTTCGATTGCCAGCGCATGTGATTTTTATTCAATTATTATATTTTGATTGTTTTTTTTTTCAGACCTATCTCCATCGTAATTTGAATAACCTTAATGTCTTGTTCATCTTGCTTTTCCATTAGGTATTTTAAAAAATTGTATATTATTGAATGATTGCACCCTGCGAACGAATAATGAATAAGGTATATAACTATTCGAAAGAATTTAACCAATGCATTGGTCATTGCAATGACAGGATAACCAAAGATACTTTTCCTAACTTT